>JAAGKR010004623.1:0-59072 GCA_011419295.1 Clarias macrocephalus
TGATTGAGAACGATGGAGATTCTGAGAGCATTTACATGAATGTGGAGGATGCTGAGAAGATTTCTAATCAGAGTGAAATCTACAACAACATCCTGCTGAGCACAACCAATGAGAATCCAGGTAAACAAAAAAAATATATATAAATAATAAATAATTAGAATATTATATAAGTTATTATATATTATTTATATATGCACACTTTTAAATATGCAAATCTTAACATAGAGATAATTTAAACTTTTAATAAAACTAAATCAATTTACAGTAAATAAAGAAGGGCAGAAGTCAATAAATATTATATAAAATTATATTTTATTTAAAAAATATAAAGGTGAATTGATACTGTAGTTCTTAAGTGCTTAATAGATGTATACAATGTTCTAAATGTTTATTTAAAATAAATAGCATATAGAGAGGCAATGCTTATAATGTAAAAAGTAAACATAATATTTTTATTCAATATTGTTACACATAAGTGATTAAAAGTTCATTTTTCTTCGATCCTCTTTCATGTGGTTTATCTCTGTCTGACTATCAGTCTGTCAAGATCATTAAAATATCACAGAGCTCTAGAGAAGCAGTAGTGAAAGTGGTTCCATTTGTACCTTCTGCAGGTGTTGGTGAGAGGAGAAAGGTGAACCTCAGTAACATGGCTGCAGTGGGTCTGGGGTTCCTGTGTGTTCTCCTGCTGGCTGTAATCACTGTGCTGTGCATAAAACACACCAACGAGATCCTTCAAATGCAGAGCAGCAATGATAACTTGACTATAAAGAGAGACAGGCTACAGAGCCTATATTATAACATGACTAAAGAGAGAAATCAGTTACAGAGCAGTTACAATGCTTTGAGATTTGAGAGAGATGCATTGCAAAAGAGGCTTAATAACTCAGGTGAGTCAGAACTGCTAAATATTTTAAATGATCCCAAATCATTCTCAACAGATCAATTAATATGGTTGATTGTTTTCCTGCTGAAGTTTGTTGTCCAGTTGGATGGATGAGGTTCTTGTCCAGCTGTTACTTCGTCTCCTCCAGTAAAAACACCTGGGAACAGAGCAGACAGAAGTGCAGAAGTGAAGGAGCAGATCTGGTGATCATCAACAGCAGAGAAGAACAGGTAAAGGAAGTTCTGATAGCAATCAGTATCTGCTTACAGATAACTCAACATCATTTTCATTTTATCTCCAGGAATTTGTTTCTGGACTCGGAAAGGATGTATGGATTGGACTGACAGATCATCTTGTAGAAGGACAGTGGAAGTGGGTGGATAACACACCTGTGGGAACTGGGTATGAAATAATCTAAAACCTAATATCTCTCAATATATATAATCTTCTGTTTAGTTTTTCGTCCAAATACATTTTGAAGGTAAAAAAACAAAAACAATGCTAGAGTGAATAATCCACCTTGTTCACATTCATTACACTGGGGACTGTATTTGCTGTGCGCATTATCAGTCACTCCTGAGAATGTGTTACAAGAAATAATTCAGTCCAAATGGGCATCAAATCTAGGGGCGTGTCACTGTGTGTATTCATATGACGTGATTGTCACAGATAGGCAGCATAAATCTACAGTATAGTAGATCTACACAAACCCTTGAGGTTACTGTTCAATTAAATTCTACAAATTAATCCACATTAATACGCATGTGGATAAAATTTGTTGCAATTTCATAAAGTTTACTGTCTCCTTGTGTGGGTTAGGTACTGGGGGATCGGCGAGCCGAATAACGGGTGGCATTACATATCTGAGGAGGACTGCGCTCACGTTGTTGTCACCAATCCAGTAACCTTCAACTGGAATGATGTTACATGCAACATTTATATCCATTATGTATGTGAAAAGAAGATTCAGTGCAGCACTTAATAACAACCCAAATATCATTTTATGCTGCTGCATGTGTCTGTGCAGGACTTTTATAATCTTCATATGTATAGCAGAATAAAAAAATCAAATGTCACATTGTTTCTATTTTAGTTCTAAAAAGCTAGAACGATGTGTTTAATATTAAATGCATTCATATCAGTGAACAATACACATGTTTATGGTACATTTCAAATCTTTCATGTTTTTTTTATTTTTTAGCCGAATTTATTATCTGTGTCTCTACACATCCTGATCGAAACTGATTGTTAGAATAGAGAACTGAATGGTTTGAGGCAGGTGTATGACTTTGATCACTTGAAAAAGGAGAGAAAATTAATACTCAGCTGTCACTTGATAACTTTCTGGTGTGAATGCAGGGTTAGAATAAATTCCCATATTACAAAATAACAATAAAATAATGAAAACAAAATTAATCAATGCAAGAAAAAAAAAAGAAAAAAAAATATAGTACAGTATATGTATAATAGTAACTTAACTTAACTTAACTTAACTTAACTTAACTTAAATAGTAAATAACCCTAACCCTAGCAATTAGCAGATTTAAGTTAGAGTGAGGAATAAAATTAAATAAAGTCACTTCTACAGTGGGGGCCAAAGGTACTAAGACAAAAAATCAATGTTTTAATCACATTCTCAATTACTGTATCAAGCTAGTAAGAATAATTTGATATTTTATGCAGTGAACTTATTCTACAACGTCCACAATACAATATCCATCAGACCTGTGAATAGCACTCTGGTGAAACTCACTCAATCTATGTCTGCTGGAATTTATTCTGCTTGAGACTGAATGTTTCTCCATGATGTAAATGTCTTACAAGAGTCATGGAATAAATTTCAGAACATAATTGTACAATAAATTAATGAATTTCCTTTTTGGTTCACAGTCACAAAAATCACCAACTGTCTAATTTCATTTTCTAATTATAATAAATATTATAGATCAAGAACATAATGTAACACATAATATATCTAAATAAATGTAAAACACGATTTTAAGTGCTTTTTAAACAATTGTGAGGTCAATAGTTTGAGGACTACTACACGACTTTGCCACCCATATGTTGGTTTCTTCTTTTCCGGGTGACAACACAGCAAAATCCTTAGTCTTGAAAGAACACCCAGAGTGTTGATGTAACACTTTCAGAGTGGATTCGTGACCATTAGGTCATATATAAATACTTGGGGTCTTAAATCAACACTGGGAATTTTGCAGTGAAGAAACACTTGTCAATCACATATTTATGAATACTTTTAAAAAGTATTGGGGTCAAATCAATGGAAGCATGTTTTATGTGATTTAAAACATCTAAATGTAGATAACTGGAAATGAAACCTTGCTGCTCCATTAATTTTGGATCAAGTTTTATTCTTAAATTTAGAGTAAAATATAAACTAAATTTGTAAATTGTAAAAGATCATCTAAGCCATAAATATAACATATTGCAAGCAAGTGTGTGTGTGTGTGTGTGTGTGTGTGTGTGTGTGTGTGTGTGTGTGTGTGGTCTCTTAGCCTTAAAAATGCCTAAGTTTAACTTTCTTTGTGTTAAATGAACTAAAATACACAATTTTTATGTATCTGATTTAGAGTTAATGCTTATTTATTAAGTGAAATGTTTACAAATATTTTGAGAAATTAATTGCATAAATTCTTAATGTTACAATAAAGGTGTTAACTGTCTAAGTTTTTTGGGGGGATGCATACAAATGACGGAAGACATAATTTAAAAAAGAAAATGCAATGTGATCAATCATGAATACGCCAGGCTCCGCCCCCAATCAATGCTCCCAATTTCCCAAGTTCTGATCACACACACCTGCACTTCATCACCCACACATATAAATACACCTCACTTCCTTCACTCAGCGTCTTGTATATGCAATCGGGTACAGACGGTTTCAGTCAGCTTCCTCGTCTCCAAGTCTCCAAGTCTCCTCGTCATTCCAAGCTCCGTGTCCTGTCTCCCCGTTCCTGTTCATCTGTCCACCAGCTCCACACCATAACAGATACGACTTTCTGGTTCACTTCCATTATCCACTTCTCATCCTCAAACAGTTCACCCTTCTTTGTTTAATAAAGTGCCCGTCCGGGTTTTTACTGATTTCTGTCTGTGGAATCTGTTTATCTGTAACATTCATATACTGTAACAATAATAAATGCTTATTAGTATGTGATTTAATAATAAAATATATATAGGGTCAGGGAGATACGTCGGGATCTGACGGAAGCGCAGCGAGTCTGGCCCATCTAGTCTATATAAGATATCTATGGTAAAATCCTCACAGTTAGTGCCTAGTGGTTACTCTTTGGTACTGCAAGCTTTATTTAGCTTCATGGATAGCATGCATACAGTATATATTATATTTAACAAAATATATGTTTAAAACCCCTCAAAAGCACTTATATTATTATTATTATGATTATTATTATATGTCATTTAGCTATCCACTAATCAATTTAAAAAGTAATATTTTACATATAAAAGATAACACTGTTAGTTTAACACATTATTGCAAATTGCAGGTTTTTCATTAAATAGTGTTTAGATCAGTGTTAGTCTCATCTGAATCTTTACTTGTCTGTTATTGATGGCATCAGGATCTATGAGAAGGGCAGCGAGTCTGGTCCGTCTAGTCTACAGAAAGTTTTAAAAGTAAAATCCTCCCAATTACTGCTGCCTAGCGGAGACTACCTGGAAAAAACAGATGAATGAAAAAGTCTACTGGTCTTATTTAATAATTTTTAACACATTGCAAAAACTTTGGCATTCTTAATGATGAGCAATGAGTTGATCACACACACACACACACACACACACACACACACACACACACACACACACACACACACACTTAAGATGTTATATTCAAGACTTGGATAATTTTTACTAATTATTTATACTGAAGAAAGGGTAATTCAACATTCACTACAGGACAGTCTCTTCCAAAAGTATTGGAACAACAAGGCCAATTTGATTGATTTGGAACTGAAGACATTTGGGATTGAGAAAAAATGAATATGAGATTCATAAAAATAGCTTTCATTTACTAATATGTACATCTAGATGTTGTAAATAACAAACATAGCACCTTATCATGAACTCACTGATTTTTTTACACAGTCATAAATATTGGAACACATGACTGACAGGTCTTTCTTGTTGCCAAGATGAGCTTTGTTACAGTGAGTGTTTAAAAAGTTCAAAGCACCTCTTGGTCTGATCAGCTGTGAAGACTACATTTATTGAAAAGTATAAACCAATATTAAGACCAGGGAGCTGTCTATAAGAGAAATGCATGCTCTTTTGAAGCTGAAAAAAGACTGGAATAAATCCAGCAGTGGCATCACTCAAGTGTTATGGAGCAGATGATGTTTAAAGACTATAAAACAATACATTTCCCTAAAGCAAGTGATGGAAATAATAAAAAATATACTGCATGAGTCTGTGTGCTAGGAAGGATCATCTCTGGAATTATTTTCTTGTCCAGGAATCTGAAAGGTAAAAAAAAAAAAATTATAGTAGCATCTACCCAGTGACAGCTGTGTACTGGTTTCATTTTCATTAATATTCCATATGGACAGATGATTTATTCACACATCTGTTATAACAATAGCAGTTGATAACATAACCCTGCAATCCTTCAGATTTTGTTACTCATACGTTATACGTGGCTTCATCTGCAGGAAAACAGCACTTTTTGCATTACCTGGACTCAAGCTCTTCAATAAATACCTGTCCTGCTTTCTGGATCACCTGCAGAGGTGTAATGATACACAGAGGTAGACTTTCCAAGAGTCAGTTTCAAAATCACAAGCATCCGAACAAGCACCTGAGTGGCCTGTGTAGAGAGAAGTGCATAAGTCTTTCTGATGTTGTGAAGCAGAAATTGACACAAGCGTGTCAGGTTAGCAGTGTGAGAGGAGAAGAACAGCTGAGCGTCCATGGTTACACCAAGGTTCAGTTAGATAAAATAGCCTGAATGAATCTTTTGAAATGAACAGTAGTTCAGCTTTTGCCAGGATTAAGTTTCACCTGATGAGATGTGATCCATGATGGGATGTCTTCCAGACGTGGAGATCCAAGTAGAAACATAAGCGTCTGAGGAAAGGAATGAGATGAGTAGTGTGTCATCTGCATAGCAGTGGTCTGAAAACCTATGTGAGGATATGAATAACTTCAATTACGTGAATATGGATATGACCTCATCCCCTTTACATCACTTCACATAACAGACCTTTTAGATAGGAGGTAAACCACTGCCATGCTGTGCCACAGAGTCCAAGACACTTGAAAATGAACAAGAGAGTCTTGAGGTTGACTGAGCTCCAGAAACTCTATGCCATGGACTTCACAGATGGCTGTGTAAAGAAGAAAACCTTAATGATCTGTTGGTAAATCCTTGTGGTTTAGGAGGGTTCGAAAGCATCGAGAGGTGTTGGTATCGGTCAATAATCATACTAGATGCCCAGGCTTCATGAACAGAACATAGAACATATGTATACTGCATATGTAACTTGTCACAACAAATCATGTATGAAGTCACATTTTAGGTGATTTGCATTCTACTTATATTTCACATTCCTTGTTCAATAAGCTCCACTTACGTATACCAAGTTTATTACTGTATCAGGTCCAGTTACAGAGATACGACCAGTACGAGTTTGTTTGCTGGGATTCCCTCAAAATACTCTGTTTTTTTAAAGAACATTAACCTAAGGATTCAGAGATGTAATAAGAAAAGGGAAAACTTTAGTTTCATTTTGACATAAAGATTTCCCTGCTAACCCCAAAAAAAAAAAACACTTTGCTAGCAGTGAGGATTTATAAAGGAAAAAAAAGCTTGTTTCCCTACTGCAAATACATTAGGCATCACATGACATAGCCACAGCCAAGCACAGATCAAGTTGAAAGTCAGACAGTGGGAGCGTCCATTCAGTGTCACGTTAATTTGAACCATGGATGTGATTGAGAACGATGGAGATTCTGAGAGCATTTACATGAATGTGGAGGATGCTGAGAAGATTTCTAATCAGAGTGAAATCTACAACAACATCCTGCTGGGCACAACCAATGAGAATCCAGGTAAACCAAAAGACAGAAAAATTCAATTTATATACATACCTGTACACTTACTGTAAAATACACACCACAGGTCCAGCTGTTGTGTAAATCTAAACTAAGAAGTAATATTAATTCTTAAACGAAATTGATTTAAATAATAAAGGGCTGAAGTCAATAAATTCCTTTATAAAATCATATTTTATAAAAAAAATATAAAGATGAATTGCTAGTTCTTTACAGGTGCTTAATAGATGTAGTTAATGTTAAGAAATCGCACAGAGAAAGGCAATGCTTTATACTATGAAAAGAAACTTTAAACAGAGCATATTTATCTATTAAATATATTTACACCTACATTTTATTATGCCTTATTTTTAAGAAATAATTGCTAAAAAGTTCATTCTTTCTTCCGTCCTCTTTCATGTGGTTTATCTCTGTCTGACCATCTGTGTCAAGATCATTAAAATATGACAGAGCTCTAGAAAAGCAGTAGTGAAAATGACACCATGTTCCATTTGTAGCTTCTGCAGGTGTTGGTGAGAGGAGAAAGGTGAACCTCAGTAACATGGCTGCAGTGGGTCTGGGGTTCCTGTGTGTTCTCCTGCTGGCTGTAATCACTGTGCTGTGCATAAAACACACCAACGAGATCCTTCAAATGCAGAGCAGCAATGATAACTTGACTATAGAAAGAGACCGGTTATTAAACAGTAATGATAACGTGACTGTAGAGAGAGACAGGCTACAGAGCAGATATAATATTATAAGCAATGAAAAACTGCAGTTACTGAATCAAAACAACAAACTAACATCAGAGAGAAACCAGTTACAGAGCAGTTACAATGCTCTGAGGTTTGAGAGGGATGCATTGCAGAATAAGCTCACTACCCAAGGTGAGTTATTTATGCTAAAGATATAAAAATTATACCCCAAAAATGCACAGTAAATCAGTTAATATGGTTTTCCTGCTGAAGTTTGTTGTCCAGTTGGATGGATGAGGTTCTTGTCCAGCTGTTACCTCGTCTCCTCCAGTATAAACACCTGGGAACAGAGCAGACAGAAATGCAGAGAAGCAGGAGCAGATCTGGTGATCATCAACAGCAGAGAAGAACAGGTAAAGTGAAGTGAGTTCAGATATCAATCAGTATTTGCTTACAGATACCTCAATCACTTTTATTTAACCTCCAGGAATTTGTTTCTGGACGTGGAAAGAATATATGGATTGGACTGACTGATCATCTTGTAGAAGGACAGTGGAAGTGGGTGGATAACACACCTGTGGGAACTGGGTATGAAACAATCAAAGATCACTGCTAGTCATATGAGATATGATGTTAAAATCTAATAACTATCAATAGCTCAATCTTGAAACTGAGCAACTGTTTACCTGAGAAATGCTTTAAATTATGGTTACGCCAAATACAAAATATAAACATTAGAAAAATGTAATTGATTTAATTCATGTTAAAAAAGAGTAATATAGATTAATTACATTTTTTTCATTAAACATATTTTAATGGTTTAAAAAAATGACCTTGTTCACATTCATTACAGCAGGGACTGTATTTGCTGTGCCCTTCCTCAATCACTTCTGATGATGTGTTACAATGAATAATTCAGTCCAAATGGAGATCAAATCTGTCACTCTGTGTAATTATATGTTGTGATTCTCACTGATCAGTAGAAAGAATCTACAGTAAATAAACACCAATTCTTGATGGTGCTGCTGAATTTAATTCTACAAAATAATCCACAGTACCATGCATGTGGATAGAATCTATTGTTGCATAAGTTTTCCTGCAATTTCATAAATTTTACTGTCTCCATGTGTGGGTTAGGTACTGGGGGTTCGCCGAGCCGAATAATGGTGGCCATCGCTATTCTAATGAGGACTGCGCTCAGGTTGTTGTCACCAATCCAGTAACATCCAATTGGAATGATATTCATTGCAACAATTTTATCCATTATTTGTGTGAAAAAAGCGATTCAGTGCAGCACGTAATAAAATCTCGTATACATTAATTTCACTAATGTTTTTATTTAGCCCCATCCTGCTGCATGTACCTTCATATGTATAGTGGAATAAAAGAATGACTTATTTTTATTTTAGTTCTAAAAAGGTAGAACGATGTGTAAAATGTTAAATGCATATGTGAAGAATAGATGTGTTTGTAGTACATTTCAAATACAATATAAAGCAATCTTTGATGTTTTTAAAAATTTTTTTTTACCAGACTTAATTACCTGTGTATCTATAAACATTTATTTAAAGAGCCTATATGTCAGGAAGATGAAACCACAATAAGGTTACACATTTATGATAATTTTGTGTGTCAAAGAATAAAATCCAATTAAGTGCTGGTTGGAAACTGATCGTTTAGTAGAGAACTGAAATTGTTTCAGACAGGAGTTTGCCCTTGACCACTTTAAAGTGAGAGATTTAATTAGCATGGAATGATCAAAATCTTGCAAAAAACTGAGAAAATTAATACTTAGCTGTCACTTTCTTACTTTCTAGTTTGAATGTTGGGTTAGAAAAATTACTTTAAGTATTTCAAAACAACAACTTTTAATGAAATAATAAAAACAAATGTTATCAATGCAACAATAACAAAAGAAAAAAATAATCTATAATAATAATAATAACTTTTGGTGATGCATTGTTTTGCCATGGATTCTGTCTTTTTGCAAATTTTCTTTATTATTTCTTTATTATTTTTTTAAAATGACCAATAAAAGTTAACTTTTCTGGTCTGATAAAAATCTGATCAGCAGTGTTCAGTTCCAGTCTTTTATTTTCTGCTGCTGCTGCTGCACTCTCTGCATACAAACCTGATGATAAGCTGTTATTGCCATTACAGACAGAACCTTGTATACTTTCCTGTTTCAAAAGAGCGAGAGCAAGAGTGACATTACTGCATTTAACTAAAAGTGAGAGTTGTCATTAGCTATCAGACTCCACTTCAGTACAGTGAAGATATTTATAAAGCTGTTAGAGTCAGACATGGCGTGCATGAGTTAAGTGATGTTTAAATCCACTCAGACCGCAGCATTCACAGGAAATTTAACCACATGACGTCCTCAGTGCTGTGAAATCCAAGTGCTTTATGAGAAAAGCTGCTAAACATGACACTGTATTGTAGGGTTTTATTTTAATTTAAATTTTAAAGGTAATATGTTTGTTTGTTTGTAAATCAATTACTGATTTGAATGAGGTTTTTATAATCTATCACAAAAATATACCAAATCTGTCAGAATGCAGCAATTAGCAGAATTAGGTTAGAATGAGGAATAAAATTAAATGAAGTCACTTCTACAAGAGAGGCACAAAGGTACTGAGACAAAAGTGAAATGAAATATTTTAATGACATTCTCAATCAAGATAGTAAGAGGAATTTGTTATTTTATGCAGTAAAATTGTTCTACAACAGTCAATATTTGATATGAAGTCCTTTGTCCTTCAGAACTGGGAATAGCACTCTGGTGTCACTCGCTCAGTCCATGACTGCTTGATTGCTTCATGAAGTTCACAATTCACTGCAGAATTCGCTTGTGAAGAGATTTGGACTTCAGCAGACACTCAGAGCTGTGAACTGTTTAAACTGTTTAAACTCTAACAGAGCTCATCTGAGCAAGAAGAATCACTTGTCAGTTATGTGTTCCAATATTTATGATCACCCCTCTTTCCAGACAAATTGTGTTATGTTTTGTTATTTAAAACATCTGGATGTAAATATCAGGAAATTAAAGCAGAACATCTGATCTGTTATCTCATATTCATTTTTGTATCTTAAACCCAAACATCCAGCAGCAACTACAGCAATGTCCTTAATGTTCTTTAAATCAGGTAGTGAAAGTTAAAACCATGCTTTATTCTTCAGCAAAAATATAAACTCAGTAAAAAAAAAACATGAGTCATAAATATGATATCTTATGTGTGTGTGTGTGTGTGTGTGTGTGTGTGTGTGTGTGTGTGTGTGTGTGTGTGTGTACGCTCAACTCTTTTTTCATGAATAAAAATGCTGTGAGTTATATTAAAGATAATAGGATTAAATAAAAGAAAGTTTTAAATTCTGCTCGAAACTTAATGTTACAATAATTGCTGAATAGATTTTAGAGCTTAATTGTGCAATATATTCATATTCATTCATGGATTGGGGGGTTACAAATCATGGGAAACAAAATAATTACCAAAAGACAATGTAATGTAATTAAAATTATGTAACATTAATAATTGCTTATAAGTATGTAATTAAATAATAAAATTCCATGTATGAATATTAATAGTGAGGTAGTAAAGGCTAGGAGTCAATATCCAACAGAAGTGCAGCAAGTCCGGCCCCTCTAGACTACAGAAGATATCCATGGTATACCTACTCTTTCTGTTATCCATATATTTGTTGAAAAACTCGTTATTCACTTATTATATTAATTTAAGTGAAAAATATTTAAGGTAATTAAAGATATTAAATATTATAATATTAAAGATGAAATATTATGTAAGTGTTAGATCATGTTCATCAAATTGAACAGTTTAATTATCATAATTCCTGTGTTACTGTGTTCCTCATTATTTAAATATTGGATTGTGAGCATAATTTGTTCCAGAAACATACTTGTAATCTAAAGTACTTATATATCAAAGTGAATGTCTTCCATAATAAATAACGGAAATTCACATGATTCGTTCCACAACCCAAAAATATTCATATAAAAATGATTCGCACAAAATATAAAGTGAAAATAAAACGAATGAACCTGCATTTTACACAGCTGGTATGAGACCACAGAGAGGAGAAGAGAAGGAGAAGGGGCGTTGTGATACCAAGTTTATTACACATTAGTTTCATTATGAATATGAATGAAATGCATTTTTCCTGAGCACAAATGAAGTAACATACTTGGATAAGGTCATTAACGTGCTTCAAAACAATGTTTTTAAGATTGAAACCTTCTCAATGCTGTTGATTTATCAGGGAATTAGGGTATTTAACAACCCATTGTTTTACAAATTTAAACATGTGTAACTTAATATCTGATTTGATACGACACTTCACATAATCACTTTTTGCCTCATTTATACCTGAGAAGAGGAAATCAGACGTGCATCACATGACATAACCACAGCCAAGCACAGAGCAAGTTGAAAATCACACAGCGTGTATCATGTTAATCTGAATTGATGGAGATTGATGGAGATCCTGGGAACATTTACATGAATGTGGAGGATGCTGAGAAGATTTCTAATCAAAGTGAAATCTACAGCAACATCCTCCTGAGAACAACAATTGAGAATCCAGGTAAAAAGAAAGAGTGTAATCACTGTGCTGTGTATAAAACACAACAACGAGATGCTTCAAATGCAGAGCAGCAATGACAACACGACTATAGAGAGATACAGGTTATTAAACAGCAATGATAACATGACTGTAGAGAGACCAGTTATAGAGCAGTTACATTGCTCTGAGATCTGAGATGGATGCAGTGAGATGGTGAGTTATACATGCTAAAGATAAAATTATCCAAAACAATGCACAATAGATTGATTAATAAGGTTGATTGTATTCCTGCTAAAGTTTGTTGTCCAGTTGGATGGATGAGGTTCTTGTCCAGCTGTTAACTCGTCTCCTCCAATATAAACACCTGGGAACAGAGCAGACAGAACTGCAGAAATGCAGGAGCAGATCTGGTGATCATCAACAGAGAAGAACAGGTAACGTGAGTTCTGATATCAATCAGTGTCTGCTTACAGATAACTCAACATCATTTTCATTTTATCTCCAGGAATTTCTTTCTAGACTTGGAAAGAATGTATGGATTGGACTGACAAATCGTCATAGAGAAGGACAGTGGAAGTGGGTGGATAACACACCTGTGGGAACTGGGTATGAAACAATCAAAGTTCACTGCTAGTGATATGAAATGTGATGTTAAAATCTAATATTTATCAATAGCTCAACCATGAAACTAAGAAATGTTTTACAGCTTTTTGCTGTGCGCTTTCTCGGTCACTCCTGGGGATTTTATAAAAATATTTAGGGGCGTGTCACTGTGTGTAATTTTATAGCGTGATTGTCACTGATCAGCAGCATGAATCTACAGTAGTTTAAGACCAACAGTTGGTGGTGCTGTTGTATGGGGCAGTGGTAGCTCAGAGGGTTAAGGTACTGTAGTTCGAGCCCCAGATCCCCCTGGTTATCATCGCTGGGCCCTTAAGCAAGGCCCTTAACCCTCTCTGCTCCAGGGGCACTGTGTGCTCTGACTCCAGCTACCTAACTGAGGTATGCAATGAAACAATTTCATTTTGCAGTAATGTATACATTACAAATAAAGGCTTAACTTAACTCCGAATTAAATTGCACAAAATAGTCAACCTTAACATGCTTCAAAATAAAATATGTTGCTGTAAAGGTTTTCCTGTAATTTCATAAAGTTTACTGTCTCCTTGTGTGGTTTAGATTGAACGGTGGCCATCGCCTATCTGATGAGGACTGTGCTCAGGTTGTTGTCACCAATCCAGTAACATCCATCTGGAATGATATTCATTGCAATAATTATTTTCATTATTTATGTGAAAAAAGAGATTCAGTGCAGCATTCAACAACATCGCTTATACATTAATTTTACTATTGTTTTTATTTATCATTTATCATGCGTATAGCAGAATAAAAAAATGACACTGCTTTCATTTCAGTTTTCTAAAGTTAGAATAATGTGCAAAATCAGTGAAGAATACATCATTGTTTAAAGCTGGCACAAAAAAAATCCAATGTAATTGTTTTACGGACAGGTCTGATGTCAGACGTGACAAATTGATATTTCATCATGTAAATATTATATACATTATTTGATTTGATTATTTATTTGATTGATCAAAATTGTCTTTGATCCAGCCAAGCCTGCCCACATGGTGGATTATTATCACATTTATACCAAACACTGGGTTTTTCTAAAAAAAAAAAAGTAAAAAAAAAAAAAAACAGTGGATATTATACAGGTATGTTATACATGTTAACTATTCAAAAGTTTTATTGACATAATAAATTACTAATAGAAGTTACTGATCTCCCTCAACCTAGTGACAGGATTGAATATAATGATTCTTACATGGACTTGGCCCACAGTTTGTTGCAGTCATTTTATTTTTCATTCAGCATAAAAAAAACACAATCTTTAGAGTAAATCATTTGCCGGTGGCCCCTTAATTTAACTGTATTTATTTAAACCATTCTTAAATACCATGCCATTGTTCTATTACACATCTAATCACATATTAAAAGTATATTAATTATTTTATACTATAATATTAATACTAATAATATTATACATACTAATATTATATAAAAAAATATTGTATCGCCATTTTTATATATATATTTTAAGTGGTCTTTCGGTGCCTGCTTGTAGTACCTGCATGCTACATTTTGGGAAAATCGTCCCCAGATGTGTTTAATTCAATCTAGCATTTTTTACCCCCATTGGAAATAATATTGCAAATTATACTGTAGTTCAATGTTAGATTTAAACCTGTGAGTGAGCAGAGAGTGGTATTTTATATATTAAAACATATTGTAAAAAGAAAAGATGCAGATGATCGATCAGTGATCAGATCCAGGCGGTGTGATTATTACCTGTTGTACAGTGAGAACTGAAGCTATGACCTATTTTACACAGGGTTAAGCAGCTATGTAAAGACAAAGCCACACTGGGTTTTCTTTGAAATACACAGGAAGAGCTGATGTGTGAAAGTTCTGTCCAGCTCGGGTTGTTTAAAAAACTGGAACAATACTTCTCCTTTTCAGTGAGATTTCTTTTCTTCTTTTGGAACAAAATCTCATTTTGTTCACTAAATTTAAACCTTAAGATGGTGAAATAAGCATTAAAACATTATTGGCGTTTGCACATTTCAAACATCAATGAAGCTTTTTTTTTTTTTTTTTACCTGAACCTTTGTGTGTATAATTAGTATACAATTTTTATATTGAAAATATCAAAGAAGGAGATATAGTGTGAATTTTAAAATCAGTTTTATAGCTGTGTATCATGTAGAAAGAAGAGAATGTTTAAAAGGCTAAATCACAATCTACTGTATAGGTTATTATTGTTCATTTGGAAAAACAGTGATTACCTGATGCACAGAGTTATTTTTTGTTTACTGTTTTTTTTATTTTATTTTTTTTAGTTTTGATGAGAAATAGCAGCATTTCCCCAGAAGCCCCAAAAATGTAAAATAAATAAATAAATAAATAAATAAAACAAAACCAACATCAGAGTGAAGATCAGATGTGTGATTTTCAGGGCACGCTTAGCTCCATATTAGCTTCATTGGCAAATTGAATTAACAATGTAGCAAAAAATGAGCTAAAGAGGTACTAACATGTTTGGCTACAATCTTCTGAACGTTTTTCTTCATCATAATGTTTCTATGCACATTTATTAAGAGGCTGTGTACTGTATGTCAGAAAGACAAAAGCAGAACGAGGTCACACTCTACATTTATGAAATTTTGTGTGGCACAGAGTAAATCCAACTAAGAGCTGGTAGGAACTGAGTGTTAGAGTAGAGAACTGAATGATCTGAGGAACTGTTTGAGTGGAGAATACAGAGAAAATTGGTACAGCTGTTACTTTGTCACTTTCTCTTGTGAAAGTTTAGAATAACCACTTTAAGAAAATGTGGCCCAAAAGAACTTTTAATTAATTAATAATAAAAAAATAATGCAAAAGTAAAAAAAAACACAAAAAAAAACAAGCAAACAAATAAACAACAAAAACTGCCATTTATCTTTTTTTTTTAAATAGAAACTATTTAAAACATATGTAAACATATATTGTTGCTTTGTACATTCTTTTTTTCTGAACAATAAAAGCTAACGTTTGTTGCTCTGATAATAATCTGATCATCAGATTTCAGTTCCAGCTGTTCTTTCTATTCTGATGCTGCTGCAGTCACTGCACACTAACCTGATGATAACCTGCTGTTGTCATTCTAAACAGAACCTCGTATACTTTCCCTGCATGGAGAGAGAGATTAATGTACAGTATTTATCTAAGAGTAAGAGTGAGACTAGTTATTAGATATCAGACTCCACTACAGTACAGTGTAAATGTTTATTAAGCTGTAAGAGTCAGACATGGCGTATCTGAGTTCGGTAACATTTAAATCCACTCACACAGCAGTCACGAGATCTTTAACCACATTGATGTCCTCAGTGACCCGAGTGCTCTGAGAGAGAAGCTGCTGCACATCAGTGTACTGCAGGGCTTTATTTTAATAATAATAAAAAGAATTATAATTTAATTGCATGTTTATTATTTTTTATTACACAAAATGATTCTGTGTTTATGTAAAGAAAAAAGACCAATAAACTGTCTTTGGATAAAATTTTGTCTTATTGGTCTGATAAGTATCTAATTAGCCTCTTTCAGTTCAGTCCTTTTTTATTCCGATACTACTGCAGTCACTGAACATAAACTGGATGATAAACTGCTGTTGTCATCACAGACTCAACCGTGTCTCCTTTCCTGTTTGAAAAAAAAAATGGAGAGCGAGAGAGAGAGAGAGAGAGAGAGAGAGAGAGAGAGAGATCAGTGCATTTATCTGAGAGTAACAGCGAGACCTATTATTAGATATCAGACTCCACTACACTATTCTCTGTACACGACACTGTAGACGTTTATAAAGCTGTGAGAGTCAGACATGGTGTGCGTGAGTTCAGTAACATTAGGATCATCTCAGACCGCAGCATTCACAAGATCTCTAACCACACTGACATCCTCAGAGATGTGAAACCCAAGTGCTACACATCATGCTGTACTGTAGGGTTAAATTCTAATTCATTTTTACAGCAAAATGTTTATCAGTGTGTCTATCAGTGTGTTTATCAGTGTGTATTCTGTTACAGATCAGCAGCAAAGCTTGTTATGGACAGATAATGAGAGACTGGCAGACACTGACTCACAGATCAGAAAAGGATGTACAGGATAAGGATAAGGTTTCTATTGTAGAATGTAATGTAAATCTTTTGTAGAAATTTGTTGGTTTTTCAAAGACATAAATATATTCTTAAATAGTAAGATCATTTGAAAATCATTAGCAGTAATGTAGGTTTGAGCCCTCGCATCAGGTGTAAAGGTAAATCTCAAATTCTCAAGTAAATCCCCCCCCCCCCCCAAAAAAGCTCAAAATCAGACAAATACTGTACCTGCTTTCTATACAGTGACTGCATTTATTTACTTTCCTTTTCCACAGACACACACACATCGTCATTACTGCCCCTGCTAACAGCACAGTGCTTATGACAGTAACAGACACACTGCTCTGAGGAGGACCAACATCAGCTCCTGTAAAATCAACACAATGTTTAAACTACAAAATAGTAGGAATAAAAAAATCAACGGTGCTTTAACAGATGTTCCATAAACATTGCTAAACTGGTTGTTCTTCATACAGTATGTAATTCATATTAATATATATACGTAATAATAGAGACATTTTTGTGCCTTTTATCCCACATTGTAAAAAAGAATGTTGTGAGTTGAGCATAAATTTATTTAGTCCAGTGTAAATTAAGCTAACAATGATATGACTTTTGAAATGAGGTAAAAATGTTCTATAGTTTTTTATATTAGAGATATTGAGTGAACAAGTTCCTACAGTTCTTGGGTCTTAATGTTACTGTAGCTCTAAAAGTTTATACAGTATTAGTGTTAAACTGAGCATAGGAAATGTGTGTAGAGGACATACTGTACAGATAACTGTAAAAGTTATGTTTATTACTTATTGGTCACATTAATGTCGCCTCGTACCTGTGTTCAGAGAGCAGGAGTGTGTGATGATTGTGGTTGTCTTGTTACTGGCTGGGTTGGAAGCCACACAGCTGAAGGTTCTCTCTCTGTGATTGTTCGTCTTCTTTATTTCTAGATGAAGATTCAGTGTGATGTCGGATGTGCTGCTGCTGCTGCTGCTGGTGTGGTTTAATAAAACACCGTCTTCATATAACGACAGCTTCAGTCCTCTGACGTTCCTCACAGAACACAGGAATGAACAGAACTCTGATGTACTGGAGGTTGTGTTCATCAGCTGAGGAGCTGAAACTCTGTCTGTACAGAAACATCAGGAACAAGCTGATAAGTTTAGAGTTTAAGCTTCTTTATTGTTTATGTGTAAAATCTGTGAAGAACAGACTCACCGTACACCTCCAACTGATAATCCTGTTTTCCCTTCTGCTCTTTAGTGCTTTCCACTGTGTAACGTCCTGAATCATCTGTTCTCAGGTCTGAGAGAGTGAAGAACCCACTCTGACTGACCCACTGAAGACGATTCACAAACTGCTCACTTGTGTTTGTGTCAATCTGTTTATTCAACACCAGTCCAACTGTCTTACCGTTATATATTATAGTACCAGAAACAGGGACACTGATGGGGAATGTAACAGAGTCTCCTACAGCACCGATCAGATCCTGAACTGAAGATTCACCAGCAGAGCTGAAGATGACTGAGAGAGGAAACAGACCTGAGAGTGAGTTTATATAACATATGAAACTGATTAAATTTATATTCTGATTTAAGAATCTGCAGTATATCTTTTAAAGGAGCATTTCCCTCTTTCATTTAATTACTGTATACTGTATAATAATAATAATAATAATAATAATAATAATAATAATAATAATAATAATAATAATAATAATAAATAACAGACATAATTAAAATCTATACCTGGTAGTAAAAGAAACAGGAGACTCAGGTTGTGATGGTGAAAGTGTGTCCTCATGCTGCTGTATCGACTTCATTCCACAGCAATGATGTGACTGTAAATGATTCACGCAGATGATTCACTGATTGCTAACAGAATAAACCTCCTGCATAAACACAAGTCTTTCACTCAGATCCATCAATAACTTCTCTAACACTGAACAACACTTTAAATGAAATTAAACTACCATTCAATGTTTGTGTGCCTTTATCATTTATCACTGGACTCATTCATTTATTAATTGACGTTTTTCACCTTGATAATTGAAGTATAATATATACTATTGTTTTTCTAATATTGTATAATAATAAAATATTTTCTTATAATTCTTACTTTCATTTTTTTTATTTGTCTGATGAAAAAAAGATGATAATTTGAGTTTTATTTGTAGTAATCAGTTCTGCATATGCTTTCTTTCCATTTGTAGCTGCACTATGCTTTTGTAAACCCATGTTAATGATGTAAACATGCCAAATACACTTTGACAGAATATTTTTTAGTGTAGTTTAGGTTTGGAGTTCATGGTTAGATATAAAATAATTGAGGTTAAGTGGTATTTCATGAAATAAAACATATATAAAGAAATACTGGAAATGATAACCCAGTGATCAGATGCAGACTGTCTGCACGATGTGAACTGTTGCTGCGATTGACACACAGGTTTAGGCAGCGTTGTAAGGACAAAACCACAAACTGTTGTGGGTTTCTTTTGAAATGCACAGGAAGAGCTGATGTGTACAAAACTACTGTCCAGCTCAAGTTGTTTATACAAAATCTACAACTACAACACGTTTTCATTAAAACATTTGAAATAATATATCTATTATTATATCATATATATATATATGATAATATAAACATTTTAAGACCAAATAAGTTATATAATGATAATAACATATATTATATATGATAATAATAGTAATTTTTTTTTAAATAAAAATAAAAAATAATAATAATAATGGGGGACTATCATTATAGCATTCAAATGTTTCTCAGATACATTTACATATTATATGAAAGCATTGTTCTCTTTCTTTCATTTCACATATACAACTACAACTTAAAGGTATTATTTTTGTTTATATATTTTATTGTTTTTACGATGTGTTCAATATCACAAAGCACAAGACCTTCATATTTATTGCGGTTTGCCTTTGTTCAGGTCAGTCTTGTTGATTTTCTATTAGAAGCATGTACACATACAGTAATTACAAACCATAAGAAATTAACAAAAGTGGCAAAAGCATTTTGTAAAAAAAAAAAAAAAAAAAAAAAAAAATCTACGGTTTATGTTGCATGTTCAGCTTCACTAGTCATTTATATTGCAAAACAGACTAACTCTACTACATACACTAACTAGAGGCACTAGCAAGCTCTGCCTTTTCCTTCTGAACCTTATTTACTTCATAATGTCTCTATACACACTTAATTACAGATAACAGGAAAAGATGAAACCATAAGGAAGCTTTACTGTTTGTGTATCAAATAATTGCTGGTTGGGCTACATGTGAGAGTAGAGAAGAGAATTTAATGGTCAAAGAAGTCATTTGAGGCAAACAATTGCTTTCATTGTTTTTACATTTGATACCTACTTTGTGAAGAAAAGATTATGACTATTCTGTAAACATATAATTAAAACGAACAATTATTTACTGTTTTGTTGCTGAACATTGTATGAATGTAGAGTTGAATAATTTCTTCAAACAAATGTGTTCACAATAACTTTAAATTCTGAATTACATGAAAGACTGAAATATTATAATTAAAATAATGCTGGATCATTAGTGGGTGATTATGTAAATTAACCTTGCAAATGTAAAATAATTGCATTTTCTATTTTCATTTGTATTATAAGTATAAAATCATGGAGTTGTTATGAATTGTTGCATTGTGGATCATGTGTTTATGTAAAAACAGTTTCAATGTTTCTAAAGCAAAATTTTGTTGGTCTGATAATAATCTGATAAGCCGTCTTCAGTTCTGGTGTTTTCTGTTCCACTGCAGCAGCTGCTGCAGTCACTGCACACTCACACACACACACACACACACACACACACACACACACACACACACACACACACACACACACACACACACACACACACACACACACACCTGGTGATAAACTGCTGTCGTCATCACAGACAGAACCTCATATACATATCTGTTTGGAAAGAGAGAGAGAGAGAGAGAGAGAGAGAGATCAGTGCATTTATCTGAGAGTAAGAGTGACACTTATTACTACAGTACTGTGTTCACATTTATAGTTGTCACAGTCAGGTCAGGCTCTGAACTCAGTCAGACACCGCGCCCTTTATCTCCAGAGTTCTAATCACCTCCACCTGTCTCCAATCAGCTGCAATCCTTAAAAACCACACACCATGCCTCAGTCAGTGTCCAGGCTCGTAGATACGAAAGTGGACTCAACCGCCGACTTCAAGTAAGAAGGTTCTCTTCAACATTCTAAAACTCTAAAATTACCTTTGCTCTTGTTCCCAGGAAATACTCCAGTCACCCTCTCCGGACTCCAGTCGCGGAATCGCCGCGGAGCGAGCGACTCATCCCCTCCGTGTCTCCTCCGCTCGGGCGCCTCGTCTCCCCTCCTTCTCGCAGTAAGAGGAAAAGCAATCCTTTCCGGTCATTCTGAAAAACCTCCCGTAATACCCCTTCAGTCAGTATCACTCATCGCCAGTGCGCTATTCTGTGTGTCTCACAACCTAAATAAAGTTACTCATCCTGTTACTAACCGTCTTGTGGAGTCCGTCTTTGTTACAATAGTGAATATTAAACAAATAATCTGGATATAAATAAGATATCCCACTTGGAAGGAATTCTTCTTCTTCTTATTATTATTTAAAAATAACAACAACAACAACAACAACAACAACAACAATAATAATAATAATAATAATAATAACTAGTGTTGTAGCTGCATACATTTAAGTTGCACTCAATTGCTAAAGTTTTTAAAAAAATCATAATCAAAGTTTTCATTACTTTTTAATAGGCAAGTCTTCCATAAAGAAAAGAAAGAAAGGAAAAAGGTCATGTAAGGTGATGCCTCCATCATGTAACACGCAGCATGTGAACCTGACAGTGATGTGTTGTGATGGTTACAGGTGAGTCGTTAAAGATGTGGAAATGATTAATAATGAATTGTATAGCCAATGTTATTCACAGTGAATAAAACTCTGTAGTGTGTCATTTGTGCACCAAGCTATGAAACACTGCCTTTCATTAATATTATCACCACATGACATAGGTCATATAGTTAACAGATCACAAATTGGAAGAGAGCCTTCGTGGACAGCGAGCCGCCGCCGCTGCACAGCGCTGTCGAGGACAGCGAGCTTCCTCTTCCTCCGCCACGGCTCTGCATAAAGGAGGACAGCGAGCTTCCTCTTCCTCCGCCTCCACGCTACAGCGAAGACAGCGAGCTTCCTCTTCCTCCGCCGCGGTTCTGCATAGATAAATCAGTACAGTATCTCACTGATAAGTACTGAGTGTAAAGTTGAATATGTGAAATGGTGACACTGAAGTCACTCTACAGGGAACAATTGTGACACGTTGAGGGTTTATCTTACCCAGTCAGGCTTTAGATTATAGTAACATTATATTATAAATTACCTGCACACTTTCATGCTGTCTTGAAATTTCTTTTGACTTTTTCTGTTATTAGCACCTGATAATTGCTGACCATGTTTAATGTGTTTAAACAGGAAGTGGCTTGTGAAAAAATAAATATATATATTCCCAACGGTGGGTATGAGGGTCACATTTTTGCATGTTAACACATTAGCAGCAGTTTAAACTGAGCTTAAGATACACGTGTTTTAAACATGTGTGTAAGATTATAAAGAATTCACTTAAAGGACACATGCAAAAATTTACCTCAATACATATTAAGATATCCTGCTGACCAGAATTCACACACACTAATATTTTATTCAACTGCTTTTAGCTTTGACACACGCTGTGGCATACAGTGCATGTGTGAAAATAATTCCTCCCAGAGATGGTATTCCTGGAATATGGCCGTGCCATCAGGGAAGAAAAACTCCATAGATGTAATCACCTGGTGATTCAGTATATTCAGGTCATCAGTGTAATGACCTCACAACAGACAGTGTTTGTGTATTTTGCAGTCTCGTCTCGTACCTGTGTTCAGAGAGCAGGAGTGTGTGATGATTGTGGTTGTCTTGTTACTGGCTGGGTTGGAAGCCACACAGCTGAAGGTTCTCTCTCTGTGATTGTTCGTCTTCTTTATTTCTAGATGAAGATTCAGTGTGATGTCGGATGTGTTGCTGCTGCTGCTGCTGCTGCTGGTGTGGTTTAATAAAACACCGTCTTCATATAACGACAGCTTCAGTCCTCTGACGTTCCTCACAGAACACAGGAATGAACAGAACTCTGATGTACTGGAGGTTGTGTTCATCAGCTGAGGAGCTGAAACTCTCTCTGTACAGAAACATCAGGAACAAGCTGATAAGTTTAGAGTTTAAGCTTCTTTATTGTTTATGTGTAAAATCTGTGAAGAACAGACTCACCGTACACCTCCAACTGATAATCCTGTTTTCCCTTCTGCTCTTTAGTGCTTTCCACTGTGTAACGTCCTGAATCATCTGTTCTCAGGTCTGAGAGAGTGAAGAACCCACTCTGACTGACCCACTGAAGACGATTCACAAACTGCTCACTCAACTCGGTGTCACTCTGTTTATTAAACACCAGTCCAACTGTGTTACCGTTATATATTATAGTACCAGAAACAGGGACACTGATGGGGAATGTAACAGAGTCTCCTACAGCACCGATCAGATCCTGAACTGAAGATTCACCAGCAGAGCTGAAGATCCCTGAGAGAGGAAACAGACCTGAGAGTCTCATGTAAAAGTCATAACAAATCACATCCTGACTAAAAAAGGCGGGCAGTAATGTTCTTTTTAGTAAGCAGAGACTTGCTTTGTTGTGTTCTACAATGGACACCCTGTTCAATGTTTTACATACTGTAGACTCATGAACACAGATGTCAGCCAGTTCTGAAGTTGCTTTCAAATCTTTGGCTGTCACTCAGGATTATTTCTTTACCTCAGTGATGAGTCTTAATTGTGCTCTTCCGGTCATTTTGACTGGACGCCCACTTTTAGGTAGAGTAGCCACAGTCCCAAAGTGTCTAATTTTGCCGAACTGGTGAATTTCTAAAGTCTTTAAAATCATTTTGCAACCCTTTCCAACATTATGTAAATCTACAATTCTTGATCACAGATCCTCAGGATGCTCTTGTTGGCAAGGCGTGGCTTCTTGTGCAGAGCAAACTAATAAAGTTTGAGTGGTTCAAATTCAAATTATAATTCAAATTTTACTTGTCACATGCACAGTCATACACAGTACGATATGCAGTGAAATGCTCTAGTACACACCTCCAAACTTTTCTTAACAAGACTCCATGTATACTAACACCTGACGGCAATCAGCTTTTTTTTGTTGTTGAGGTCATTAAATTGATGATTCACATCTTCTTCAGAACGAAGAAGATTCTTGTTTATTTTTTGTTTTGTTATTATTTTAGGCATGTTATATTTGTCAATACTCTTGACTTAGATGAAGATCAGATCATACTGTATATTTAAACTGAAATAAAATAATAATGTCTAATTCAAATATTTTATTCTGTAAAACGTTCACTAAACTTAATGAAATATTCAGAATAAAAAATCTGTAGATGTGCTTATAATCAAATCTTGTGGAGAAATCTAAACCAAATTCTTTTGATCAAATTACTTTGAAAAAAAAAGAAACTCTTTCATTTAGTTACACTATATAATAATAATAATAATAATAATAATAATAATAATAATAATAATAATAATAATAATAATAATGTGTACCTGACAGTAAAAGGAACAGGAGACTCAGGCTGTGATGGTGAAAACGTGTCCTCATGCTGCTCTAAGCTTTTAACTTCATTTAGTCAGCAGTGATGTGACTGGTGAAGTGAAACTTCATGACTTCGTTTTCCTCAAATGATTCACTCACTGATAACTGAATAAACCTCCTGCATAAACACAACTCACTCAGATCCATCAGACTTCTCTGTCTAACACTGAACAATCTTTTAAATTAAATTATTAAACATTGTGTTTCTTTATAATTTACCACTGGACTCATTTACTGATGCTCTGACCTATTTTTTACACACACAGTTACGCGACTATGTAAAGAAGAAACCATACACTATTGTGGGTTTTCTTTGAAATGCACAAGAAGAGTTACTGGAACAGCACTTCTTCTTTTCAATCTTCTTCTTTCAGACTCAAATAATTTTTGTTCTTTAAATTAAAAATTCTAGAGATGGTGAAATAAGCGTTAAAGCATTACTTGAGATTATAAATTAAACATAAAGGTATATCATTTCACTCATTTTAGTTTTCAGGACTAGGGTTTAAACACAGATCAAAATGAGTTCTAGTAAATAAATGGGGTCCAGTCGATGGTTTGTGTTGGCTAAACTGATTTTTGAAATTTATACAGTACCACGTTAGGATTAAAAAAGACAAAATTGTCTGAGGGGAAAATGGTTTATTGTAACAAAAATGCAGATTAGTAGTTTTACATGACCATCACAATCACCATTATTGACATTTTATATTCTATCAAAGCCTTTTCCTCCTTGTTTAATGTCATACATTTAACTATAACTTTAAAATTGTTTTTAGTTTACATATTTGAAAAAAAAAGCATTTACTCTATGTTCTGTCACACAGAGAACAAGACATTTGTTTCCCTTCTAGTTTGTCTTTGTTAAGTCTAGTGTTGTTGTTTTAGAAGCATATACACATACAGTAATTATAAAAGAAATGAAAAAAAAAAAGACACATTGGGTTCATTGTGAGAACCAGATGTGTGGTTTATGCTATGTGCTCCATTTCATATTAACTTTACAGGTTATTTATATTAGAAAACCGGGCTAGACTGTATGAGCAACGATCACTCGAGGTCCAAACAACCTCTGCTTTTTCCTTCTGAATGTTATTTTACTTCATTATGTCTCCAAACACATTTATCTAGAGATTGTATATGACAGGAGATGAAACTACAATAACGTTGTACTGTACGTTTGTGTGTCAAATTGCTGGTAGGAACTAAATGAGGTAGTTGAGTAGAGAACGCCGTGGCCGGAGGATTCATTTGAGACAGTTGCTTGTATTTATTGTTTTAAGGTTTGATACAAAATGTGTGTAGAATAAATATTGATTTAGTGATCTCTGAAATCATGACTATTCTGTACTTATACAGTTATAATTAACAATCGCTTACTGCTTTTCACTTTCTCATGTCAGTGTGAAGTTACAATAATTACTGTAAGCAAATGTGTTTCAACACAACCACTTTACATAGTGAATTAAACATGTGAGACTTAATTGTTGTAATTAAAATAGTGCTGGATGATTAGTGGGCATCTATAAATATTAACATGCAAATGTTAATGAACTGCAATATATATTTTTATTTGTAATACATAAAACACTGCATGATTATACACTGTGGGTTCTGTGTTTATATTTAAATCAGTTCCAATAAGGCGTATAGAGCTAAGTTTGTTGATCTGATAATAATCTGATCAGCAGCCTTCAGTCCTGGTCTTTACTGTTCCACTCCTGCTACAGTCACTGCACACACACCTGCTGATAAACTGCTGTCGTCATCACAGACAGAAGCTCATGGGCTTTCCTGTTTGAAGAGAGAGAGCGAGAGAGCAAGAGAGAGAGCGAGAGAGCGAGAGAGCGAGAGAGCGAGAGAGAGAGAGAGAGAGAGAGAGAGAGAGAGAGAGAGAGAGAGAGAGAGAGAGAGAGAGAGAGCGAGAGAGAGAGAGAGAGAGAGAGACAGACAGAGAGAGAGAGAGAGAGAGATGAGTTCATTTATCGGAGAGTAAAAGTAATGATATCAGAGTGCACTATAATACACTACACATTTATAAAGAAAATTATCAGGGTATAAAGTTATGCATAAATTATTTAACTGTGTACAATGAGTGTGTTATCTCACTCAGAATGCACCTGCACAGAGCAGAACTAAAAGTCCATTTCCCATTATTGGCTGAGCTGCCAGTCAGGAGGTAAAATCTTTTTTTTTTAATTACTACTATTGTGTCTGCATAAATTTGAATAGTCCATTATTGCCATTAAAAGTTTAAATTGTGATGTCATTCAAACATTTATTATTTGTTGACAGGCAAGACTTTTGTAAAGTAAAAGTAAAATAAATAAATAAATAAACTAAATAAATAAATTAATCAATAAGAAAAAAAAAAGTCATGTAAATCAATGTCCTAATCATGTGACACTGCAGCATCCGAACTTGGGATCTCATCTGAGGGGGACAAATAAAGGTATGTAAGTTGAAACCAAATTTTTTTTTTAAATTGAAAATTGTATTTCTTTAATCCACTTGTAAATCTTTACATAATGTATGCAATATCAGCAATTTTTACAATTAAATTTTTTAGGGGATCCAAAAGTTTCCCCTACAGTCTGAATGTGCGACACAGCTTCTGCTTTCTATAACGAGTAGTTCAGTGAAGGAACATTGTGATATATTAAAGCGGTGTGATCATCACACCACTACACATCTTTTACTATCAAATGATGAGAGATGGCAGGGTTAAGGTCAAGATCCACAACTGTAGTGCTGCTGAAATGTTTTAGGTTTTTATTTCAATAATCATTTAAATTCAACACAATTGATAAATTGAAAATTGATTTGTGGTTAAAATCCTCACAGTGCCTCTGCACATTCCTACTGTTTAGCACATGACTGTTAGAAAAAAAAGAAAATTTGATAAATTGAACAATTCTTATCCCTTGCAAATATTAGTGAAAAGGTGAAATTAGTTAAAAGGTTTAGGAAGAAATCCACCAAGTAGCTTAATGTCACACTATAAAATGAGAAAAATCCAACTTTTCACTGAAAAAAAAAATCCTTCATGAGGACATAATTATTGTCAACATAAACACACATCCAGACATATGTTCCAGTTATTGACACCCTGTAAATTATAATGTGTAATGTGTCTGTGTGTACAAACAAAAAACACAAGAACATAAGAAAACATTTATTGATTGATTTTTATTACATTTTCCCCTTATTGTGACCAAGGTGTAAAGATGTAATGTAAAGATAAATTTCACTTTATTTCTTCCTAAAAGCTCATAATCAGATAAATACCTGCTTTCTGTACACTGACTGACTGATTTATGTCTTTTCCTCTTCCACAGACACACACACATCACGATTATTGACCCTGATAACAGCAGGGTGCATATGACAGTAATGAGCACTCGGGTCCGAGGAGGATCAACATCATCAACTCCTGTAAAAATACATCAATGATAATTCTTACATCACAAATTAGGAGGAAGACAAAAATGAATCACATGAATCAGTCCTGGCTTGTTTTCCCACCTGCAGTATAACAGACACGTGTCAGCTAGTGGAGAAATCTAAAGCTAATTATTTATATTTATTTTATTTGATTATATCTTTTCCTTCTTTTATTTATTTATCCTGTACGCTAATAAATAACAGCCATAATTAAACTGTGTATGTGACAGTAAAACTAACAGGAGACTTATGACATGTTTCCAGGCCTCTCAACGCAGCCTCACACTGAATAATTTGGCACTTTGTTTTTGACATACACAAAAACGGAATGTAAGAGATTTGTCATAAGTTGAGCTGCTGTGTCCACGTTTATTTAGACACTGCAGTGTAAATTGGTATTTATAAAGTAGATTACAACTTTTTAACTTTACATCATTAATTTTAAACAATGTCTAAATCATCCACTCAGTTTCAGCTACAGAAAGAGGTTTATTTTGCCATGCATGAAAAATCTTTAAATTGTTCTGAATCAGCTAACAGATACGGGGCTCTTGAAGGGTTCTTTAACCTTGTCATCTCTAAAATAACAAAAACAATAATATCTTACAGAAAGAATTGCTCTAAAAGTTAGAAATAGCATTTATAAAAAAAAGCTGTTCAGTATGGGTGTGTGATCTCACTGACATGCACTGAGGGTTTACCTTAACCACTTAACCACCAGTCACTCTTTACATTATAGTAACATTACATTATATACAGTATAACATGAACACGTTAATGCTGTGTATCTGGAAGTTGCTTTTTACTCTTTCTGTTTATTATCACCTGATAACTACTGAACATGATTAATGTTTTTAAACAGGAAGTGGTTTGTGAAAAGAGTATTACCCAACGGTCCTCATATGCACACACACACACACACACACACACACACACACACACACACACACACACACACACACACACACACACACACACACACACACACACACAGTACATTCAGGTGGTCAGCTGACTTCATTTTATTGCCACATAACGTTGCCGAGTCTCGACCTGAGAAACTGAAGCAACTCCAGATCAGAACACTGTCTCCAGAGGCTTGTACAGTGGACACTATGCAACGTGTGTGTGTGTGTGTGTGTGTGTGTGTGTGTGTGTGTGTGTGTGTGTGTGTGTGTGTGTGTGTGTGTGTGTGTGTGTGATACTAATACTGTGTGCAGCTGCAAATCATGTTTATATTAATGTACTCATTTTAATGTATTACACTTGATATTTTTCTAAAGCAGTTTCACACAGTGTATCAATGACCTGATAACAGACAGTGTTTGTGTATTTTGCAGTCTCGTCTCGTACCTGTGTTCAGAGAGCAGGAGTGTGTGATGATTGTGGTTGTCTTGTTACTGACTGGGTTGGAAGCCACACAGCTGAAGGTTCTCTCTCTGTGATTGTCCGTCTTCTTTATTTTCAGATTCAGTGTGATGACGGATGTGTTGCTGCTGCTGCTGCTGCTGGTGTGGTTTAATAAAACACCGTCTTCATATAACGACAGCTTCAGTCCTCTGACGTTCCTCACAGAACACAGGAATGAACAGAACTCTGATGTACTGGAGGTTGTGTTCATCAGCTGAGGAGCTGAAACTCTCTCTGTACAGAAACATCAGGAACAATCTGAGGAGTTTAGAGTTTAAGCTTCTTTATTGTTTATGTGTAAAATCTGTGAAGAACAGACTCACTGTACACCTCCAACTGATAATCCTGAGTTCCCTTCTTCTCTTTAGTGCTTTCCACTGTGTAACGTCCTGAATCATCTGTTCTCAGGTCTGAGAGAGTGAAGAACCCACTCTGACTGACCCACTGAAGACGATTCACAAACTGCTCACTCAACTCTGTGTCACTCTGTTTATTAAACACCTGTCCAGCTGTGTTACCGTTATATATTATAGTACCAGAAACAGGGACACTGATGGGGAATGTAACAGAGTCTCCTACAGCACCGACCAGATCCTGAACTGAAGATTCACCAGCAGAGCTGAAGATCCCTGAGAGAGGAAACAGACCTGAGAGTCTCATGTAAAAGTCATAACAAATCACTTAAAAAATTACAATGCACTCGTCAAATGCTATAAATCATCCAAATATATTAACACCACCTCTGCCCTGTTCACACACTCCTGTCTCTACTTCACTCTGTCACAGTTATACAGTACATTACATTAACTTACTCTGTTCCTAACCGATCCTGATTAACACTGTGTTTTCTGAGACAGACAGACATGTCACTTAGTGTGTAACATGTAATCAGATGTGTTTCCCATGCATCAGTTTTCTGCACCTTTCTGTTTCTTTCTTTCTTTTATTATTTTTTTGCACATCACACATAACATTTACAAACAGCTCAGTACAGCATTTTTAAAAAATATTCTCAATATATCTACTTTTTAATATTTTCTGTGAAATGATAATTAAGATGAACAATGAAATATTCAGAGCAGGACTCTTATTTTGTGTAATTATATCTGTTATTTCCCTCTTTCATTTAGTTATATTGTATTATAATAATAACAGTAATACTTTAAATGTGTACCTGACAGTAAAAGGAACAGGAGACCCAGGCTGTGATGGTGAAAGCGTGTCCTCATGCTGCTGTAAGATCTCCACTTAGTCAGCAGTGATGTGACTGGTGAAGTGAAACTTAAAGACTCGTTCAAGTGATTCACTCACTGATAACAGAGTAAACTTCCTGCATGAACACAACTCACTCAGATCCATCAGACTTCTCTGTCTAACACTGAACATATTAAATATAGTTTTAATTTAGAAGATTTAAAAATATATCTGTGAAATTTCCAAACCACCACTATGTCATATTGACATGACTGAAGACATAGATAAGAAAATGAGAAACAAATATAATTATAATATTTCTATGACATTAATATACATCATTTATATGTTCTAATATTTTGTCTTTTCCATATTATCATAATTAAAATGCATAAGTTATTTAAAATGTAAAAAAAAAAAAAAACACCAGGAGGTTGATGTTGATGTCACTACTCAAAAATACACACACACACACACACACACACACACACACACACACACACACACACACACACACACACACACATAACGGTTGAGTATTTTACAGTTAACTTTCTTCAAGTAATGGAGGTGCAGTACCAACCTTTGACACCAGGTGGCAGAAGGTTAAATATTTTGTTTTTAAAGCAGATTGGATGGATGTACTGTATACCGTTTAAAATCTCAGTGTATACTTATTGATAAATTCTTTCAAAACTATATTTTGTGGTCAACGAGCATTTTACCCACTGTGTAATTTCAGCAAATGCTTCTGTTTTGCTAACCATAAATGACAAAATCTTTATGTCAAAGAGTAAAAAAAGTAGCTAACTAGTCCTGCCAGGAAAAACAACAACAACAACAGAATAACCAGTGTTTGGGTTAAATAACCCAGGAGTGCTGCAGCCATTTTATTTTTCATTCAGCATTAAAACAGCACAAAGAATCTCCACACTAAAGCATCTGTTGGTGGCTCCCTCGAATACAACTGTTAATTAAACTGCATTAGAACAACACTGTTAATTAAATTAATTTAAATGAGCCTTTAACATTTGTATGACTTCATGACATACTGTATCAACAGACTCATTTTCATTCTTTATGTTTAGTAGAGCAATTTAACAACAAGCTTCCTTCAGCTTTTTTTTTAGATGCAGTTTTATGAGATGTAGTGCCGCTTTTGGCTAATACAAGATTTTTGTATTTTTTATTTCATTAAAAAAATTTTTTTCTCATAAAACTATATATTGTCTTGTAGTTCTTGAGACTGTCTCCGATGATAACAAGATGCTTTTGATTTTCTAATATGATGTTTACTTGCAATATGCTCCTGATGGCGTCATCACTCACTCACTCATCGTCTATAATACTTTATTCTGTACAGGATCGCGGGAGCCTATCCCAGAGACTTAGGGCACGAGGTGGCGTTAACCATGGACAGGGCACATCGCAGGGCACACACAGACTCTCACACTTATTTACACACTACGGACAATTTCAGAACACCAACTCGTCTAATCAGCATGTCTTTGTACTGTGGGAGGAAAAAAGAGTAACTGGAGGAAACCCACCAAGCACAGGGAGAACATTCAAAGCCCATGCACACAGACCCTGAGAAGGGGAACTGACCCTAGACCTGGGAGAAGCAAGGTGTCAGTGCTTAACCACTAAACCACCGTGCCACCATGTTCATGTTCCAGTTGTGTGCTTTCTTAGTGACTGCACTACACTTCCTCACGCATGTGCTCGATTCAGACACCAACTAAAGTCAATCTATATGAGGTGGTATATTTGTGGAGTAGTGGAGCAGCCGAAAGACTAACAACTCAAATTATGTACTGTGGGGATTTGTGAGGTGTAATACATAAGACGGGCACCAGGGGGCAGAAGGACATTCAAGATTTTAGACTAATACCACAAAATTTGTTTTTAAAGCAGATTTGATAAATTTATTAATTTTATTAACTTTAGGTTTAATGCTCATTATCTGTTTATAGGTAAACTAAGTAAAAAACATTTGTCTTTTGTCTTTTTTCTAGTCAAATATCTCAATGCGTTTGTGTGCAACCTGGTGTGTAGTTTGGAAACTGAACTTTATAAGATAATGTATCATTAAAGAAGAAACATGTTTGCAGAAGCACCCTGAGACCACACAAGAAGAAATTTCCTCATCAGCAAAAATGCATATTATTGCATGTTATTATGACATTAAAATGATAATGTTTCATTATTAGTTCGTTTTTTATGAAATATTTGGAGCTGTAAATTTTGTCACATGTATTATAAGAAAATCACTTTGTCAATTCTGCTAAAGGGTGCCAATAATTCAGAAGTTCAGTTTGATATTTAAATGATATTGCTTGATTTCCATTTTAGGGAACGAGTTACATAAGAAATAACAGCATGTTCATATCAGGTCAGATGATTATCATGTGGTGTGCAGTGTGAACTGACTTGCGAGACTATGGTTTACACACCTGCACATGCATGTACACACATAGCCGAAGTGTGAGGACAAAACCACACACTTGGGGGTTTCTTTGAAATACACAGGAAGAGTTGAAGAGGCAGAGTCTAAGTTTGACCTGCTGCTTTCAAACCCAGTTTAACTCGAGCACAAGCAAACAGCTCGTTATAACCCTTAACATTTCCGACATGAAACTTTGTGTTTAAAATCAGATTAAAGACATTGTGGCACATCACTCTGTTTAAAACAAATATATAAATGTACTAATATGGTTGTAGAGCACATTATACTGTAGGTTTCTATATTCATAAAAAAATATACACTTGATAAAAACAAAAACATGACAACTAAGGTGATCATTAGGCTAAAAGCTAATGGCTAATCTTTATTATGAATGCTAAACAGAAAACAAACAAACAAACAAACAAACAAACAAACAAACAAACAAACAACAATAAAAAAACACAGAGACCAGAAACCAAATACAACAGGTGTACTCACTTTTGTGACATACTATATATATACAGACCAAAAGTTTGGACACCCCTTCTCATTCAAAGAGTTTGAATTTGTATTATGGCAAGAAAAAAGCAGCTAAGTGAAGAAAAACAAGTGGCATCATTACTTGAAATGAAGGTCAGTCAGTTAGAAAAATTGGGAAAACTTTGAAAGTGTCCCCAAGTGCAGTCACAAAAAGCATCAAGCGCTACAAAGAAACTGGCTGACATGCGGACCGGCCCAGGAAAGGAAGACCGAGAGTCGCCTCTGCTGCGGAGGATAAGTTCATCCGAGTCACCAGCCTCAGAAATCGCAGGTTAACAGCAGCTCAGATCAGAGAGCAGGTCAATGGCACACAGAGTTCTAGCAGCAGACACGTCTCTAGAACAACTGTTAAGAGGAGACTGTGTGAATCAGGCCTTCATGGTAGAAGATCTGCTAGGAAACCACTGCTAAGGACAGGCAACAAGCAGAAGAGACGCGTTTGGGCTAAAGAACACAAGAAAGAACACAAGAAAGAAAACTCGCTGAATGAGAAGGGGTGTACAAACTTTTGGTCTGTACTGTATATATATACACACACACCGGACAATGAAACTGAAACGCCCGGTTTTAGACCACACTAATTCATTAGCATGGTGTCAGGCCTCGTTTTGCCAATACAGCATCAGTTCATCTTGGGAATGACAGATACAAGTCCTGCACAGTGGCCAGAGGGATTTTGAGCCATTCTGCTTGCAGAATAGTGTCCAGGTCACTACGTGACTATGTAATGTTTGAACCATTGGGTGCACATGATACTGCAGCCCAAACCATCACTGATCCACCACCATGCTTCACTCTGGGCATGCAACAGTCTGGGTGGTACAGTTGCTTCTTTGGGGCTTTTCCACAGTATAACTCTCCCTGATGTGGGAAAGACAGTGAAGGTGGACTCATCAGAGAACAATACATGTCTCACATTGTCCACAGCCCCAGATTTTCACTGCTGGCACCACTGAAACCGACGTCTGGCATCGGCACAAGTGACCAAAGGTTTTTGTCTATAGCAGCCCGGCCGTGTACATCGGCCCTGTGGAGCTCCAGATGAACAGTTGTGGTGGAAACAGGAGAGTTGAGGTGCACATTTAATTCTGCAGTGAGTTGGGCAGCTGTGGTTTTATGTTTTTTGGATACAATGTGGGTCAGCACCCGGACATCCCTTTCAGACAGCTTCCTCTCACGTCCACAGTTACTCCTGTTTGTCCTTCTTGGTGGTATGCTGACATTACCCTGGATACCGTGGCTATTGATAGATCACAAAAGCCCCATTTACACTGCAGGTCTTGATGCCCAATTCTGATTTGTTGCCTATATCAGATTTTTCTGACCGTCTGTTTACACGTTCTTTCAACTATGACCCATATCCGATTCAAGTGTTTACACTTGCCATACCATCTGAAACATGGCGCATACTTAAAGGGAGGTTCTTGCACTACACACTAGCCAAAATGGACGAAGGCGAAATATGCTTGATGCTCTGCGATATATGCAAAGTTGGCGAAACGGAGAAGGAGGAAAAGGGCATCATTGCAGCCTGCGCATATGCTTCAGTTATTGCGGGCTACCGCACATTGGCGCATCTGTTTGGGATGAGCAGCGCCTCGGTGTGCCTGATTACGTCATTAAGCCGCGAAGAAGTCGCAGTTTTAATGACGTACAGAACACAATGCCTCAGAAAATCCCATCTGTCTGTTTACATGACAATCACATCAGCACATATCTGTATTATATCTGATTTATTTCCACATATGAAGGAGGCCTGAAATCGATCTCAAAATTTCGGAATGCATGCGATTTTTTCCTGTTTACACGGACATAGAAAATATCTGATATGTGTCACATAGGAGCAAAAAATCAAAATTGGGTCACATTTAACTGACAGTGTAAACGTAGTTAAAGACTCGCTGTCTTGGTCACAGATGCACCAGCGAGACGCGCACCAACAATTTGTCCTCTTTTGAACTCTGATATGTCACCCATAATGTTGTGTGCATTGCAATATTTTAAGCAACTGTTCTATAAACTGTGCTGTTACTCTGCTAATTAAACATTCACACTCTGCTCTTACTGGTGGAATGTGCAGTTAATGAAGATGGGGAAATATACTAACAGAAATAACTACATATACTGAAACTTCAGAAATTTCAGCTATTTCTATTTTCCATACCACTTATTTTCCTTCTTATTGTCTCTGTACACTCTTGCTGAAAGTTCAATGTGTACAGAGACTTTGTAAAATAGCAAATAGAAACTAACAGCAGGCAGGAACTAAACTTGTGATTGGGGAACTGAAGACATACTGTATTGGACCACAGTTAACCAAAGGCCTGGTGTGAGGAATCGTTTCAGTGTTTGGAATTATTTCTCTACACCATCATACCTATTAACATAGAAATACCAGTCCCACACACACACACACACACACACACACACACACACACACACACACACACACACACACACACACACACACACACACACACACACACACACACACACACACACACACACACACACACACACACACACAGGCAGGGAACAGTCCCCCTAACTACAGAACTAAAACAAAACTGCACTACTAGTCTTAACTCATATAAACACACAAGACTAAAATATTTTACCACAAATAGTGCAGAATAGTACCTGAGGTAATACTGGTTATGCAAATAAATATGCAAATGTAGGAAAAAATGGAAAAAGACATGTTCCTGTGCCAAAACTGAAAACTGTACGTAAAGTGTAACTTCACACAGATGATCTTATGATCTTACTTTAGATATTTTTATAAGTTGTACAGCAGTAAATGTATCAGGCTGGATGGTGATAAACTAGTAAATAATTGGGTTTATCAGACTGTCAGCATGTGAGCTGGAAAAGTTTAGGTTATAAATTAGACACAGGGTTAGAACTATAATTCATGTCCAGCTTGTGCTGCATGTCCGTGTGTCGGATTACTCAATGTTTCTCTTCCCATACTGTAATTCCCCTCATTAACTTACAGACGTTACCTGGACTCATTATCACTCCACCAGAGAGGAACTAGAATAGAGCTGCATCCTGAGTTCTTTTATAACACATCAGATAAAGTAACTGACAGAACAGCTGCACAATGAACTGACAGGTGTGTTGACATTGGCAGAGAACTGATTAACATGGAAAAGCAGGACGTTAAAAATAATAATAACTGAAAGACATTTTGTACAGGATATGAAAGGCTTTATTAAAATAAATAACCTTCATTATGAAATGTAAAAGATGTTCATTCAAACTTCTGCCTGGGGGTTTGAGCTGAAAAAATAAAGCTCTTCAAAAATATCTGTTAAGTACAAATCTTTTGTATTTGGAAAATACAAGAAAAAAGAAACCTTAGGAATTATTTCTAATTTGTGCAACTTTTTTGAGTATCTAAAATGAAATGTCTGGAATCGTGTTGGCCCTTCGAGTTAAACAGTAACAAACACACTTCAGTTCTGGTTTATTCTGTCCTGATGTCGCTGTAGTCTGATGTTCTCTCTGGTCGAATTTGGTCATAAACCGTCGTTAGTGCACATGCTTCCTCAGAGTCACGTTCTGATATATTTGGCTGTTTAAACGAGAGAGAGAGAGAGAGAGAGAGAGAGAGAGAGAGAGATCAGTGCATCTATCTGAGAGTAAGTGTGAGACCTGTCATTAGATATCAGACTCCACTACACTACACATTTATAAAGATCTGAGAGTCAGACATGGTGTGCATGAGTTCAGTAAGGTGTAAATCCACCCAGACCACAGCATTCACAAGAGCTGTAACCACACTAACGTTGTCCTGGCTGTGAAACCCGAGAGCTCTGTGAGAAAAGCTGCTGCACATCACATTGGATTTAATTTTTACTTTAAATTATAGTAAAATGTTTGTCAGTGTCTGTCAGTCCATCAGTTACTGACCTGAGTGTGTTTTTTATGATTTATCTCAGAATACTGAACTTCTTCTCTCAGTCCTTCACTTGCAGAGGAGTCTGCAAAAATAGAAAAAATATATATATATTCAGGTCAGTAAAGATTGTTTATTGGTCAATAATGACAGACTGACAGACGCTGACTCACAGACTGAAAAATAATCAGTATATAAATAACACTGTTAATCATGTGTAATGTGAACACGCACCTGTTTGTTAGAATTGGAATTAAAAATTAAAAGTGAATTCTTAATTAATGTCTTTTTAAATATATGGATAAAGTCCTCATTAGCAAAACGGGCTCCAGGTTCACTAAGAACTGAGTTGAGATGAAGAGGTTAATTTCATTTCTGCTTTTTTGTCCTTCTAAAAGCTTATAAAGATAAATACCTGCCTTCTCTACGCTGGCTGGATTCGTTTTGCTTCTTTTTACACAGACACACGACCATCACGATTACTGCCGCTGATAACAGCAGCGCACATATGACAGCAGGGATCACTTGGGTCCGAGGAAGATCATCAGCTCCTGTAAAAAAGAAAAGCCAACAACAACAACAAAAAAATAAAACATAATGTTGTTTAAATTACAAAAACAAACAAACAAACAAACAAACAAACAAACAAACAAACAAACAAACAAACAAACAAACAAACAGTATCATTAGTGCTGTCCAAGTGACTTTTTTAAAAATAACATTATGTACACTTCTGCACTAGGTACAGTGTGTGAATAAAACAGAAATATTTTAGTGTGTTTTAATACATTTTTTATGAACACTGCTAAACTGACTATTATTTATATATTCACATACAGTTTATCACAAGCAAGACAACTGGCCATATTACATGCATCTAACGCCGACCGTTTGCTGTAACAAAACACACACAAGCTAAATGAATTTATTGTTGAGACATGATAAACATGGTGTGTTCATGACCTGGTTGATATTTTTCTGGCTTTACATGGGGAATGTATAATAACTTGTAGTATGTGAATTAGTCTTCATAAAGTAAATTACACTTTTTAAAATTTGCAGCATTATTTTAAATATTGATTCAGATTCAGGTGAAAATGAGTTTTCTGAGTTTCCTGAGTCAGATTGATCTAACTGATACTGTGTGTCCTTTAGTTCCTGCAGGTTCTTGGGTCTTTGGTGTTAACATGTCTACCACAAATACAATAACATCTTACAGAAACATTGGCTTTTAAAGTTTTTAAATAGCATGTTACAAAATAAAGACAAATTCTAAGCACACTTGAGTAAAATCTAAATCCTCAGGATTAAACAGGACATAAGGGTTGAACCACTTCACTGAGGTACTGAGGGTTTACATTAACCAGTCAGGAGTTACATTATAGTTTAACACATGACAGTAATAATGAGGGTGAGGTTATATACTGTATTTATCTGCACAAGAGGACAAGAAATCATTTAGAAATGGATCAGCAGCAGTCAGTGTTACCCTCAGCATGGGAAATCTCTCTGTACTGTATATACAACATGTGATAATGTTATAAAGAACTGAAACTAACAGCAGGTCATGCAAAATGATATAGATAAAGTGCAACATCAGCAATTCACTGGAAGGACACGTGCAGTTACAAGCCTCACTACAGTACACAGATATTAATCATACAGGAGAGAAAACTCTCACACTCTCCTCACATCATGTCAGAGTCAGTGTAATTATTAGAGTCTACCTGTAACTGATGTTTATGTCCTTAGCAAATTATTAATTCATGAGAATCTCTATGTATTTATACCAAACTTCTGCTGAATTCTGGATTGTGATTAGTCTGATTAATTTTCAGTAAAATCCATCTACAAATCAAATCTTTACATTCGTCCTCATTCCAACACATCACACTTATTATTTTACTAGAAAACCTCAAGACTGTTTACTATTTACTGATCACATTAATGACCTGATAACAGACAGTGTTTGTGTATTTTGCAGTCTCGCCTCGTACCTGTGTTCAGAGAGCAGGAGTGTGTGATGATTGTGGTCGTTTTGTTACTGACTGGGTTGGAAGCCACACAGCTGAAGGTTCTCTCTCTGTGATTGTTCGTCTTGTTTATTTTCAAATTCAGTGTGATGTCGGATGTGTTGCTGCTGCTGCTGCTGCTGGTGTGGTTTAATAAAACACCGTCTTCATATAACGACAGCTTCAGTCCTCTGACGTTCCTCACAGAACACAGGAATGAACAGAACTCTGATGTATTGGAGGTTGTGTTCATCAGCTGAGGAGCTGAAACTCTGTCTGTACAGAAACATCAGGAACAAGCTGAGGAGTTTAGAGTTTAAGCTTCTTTATTGTTTATGTGTAAAATCTGTGAAGAACAGACTCACCGTACACCTCCAACTGATAATCCTGTTTTCCCTTCTGCTCTTTAGTGCTTTCCACTGTGTAACGTCCTGAATCATCTGTTCTCAGGTCTGAGAGAGTGAAGAACCCACTCTGACTGACCCACTGAAGACGATTCACAAACTGCTCACTCAACTCGGTGTCACTCTGTTTATTCAACACCAGTCCAACTGTCTTACCGTTATAAATTATAGTACCAGAAACAGGGACACTGATGGGGAATGTACCAGAGTCTCCTACAGCACCGACCAGATCCTGAACTGAAGATTCACCAGCAGAGCTGAAGATCCCTGAGAGAGGAAACAGACCTGAGAGTGAGTTTAATGTAGCAGTCATAATAAATCACATGAAAGTTTTAAAATGTAAAATTATATAATAAATAATTCAAATGTACTAAAACCACCTGCAGTTTCTCTGTAAATTAGAGATGAATATTTAATGTTTCTAGTTTATAATCTACGGCTGTTGTGACATTTAAATATTGTATTCAATAATTAAAATTCAGTTGCTTATGTAATGCTATAATATTATAAATGGAAAATATTTTTTAGTAAAGATTTTGCTGTGTTTTTCGCAGGTGTTTGCATGTTCTGTTGAGTTATTGTTTTATTTTCAGTTTTGATTTCAGAGAACCTGGTGGTGGAAAATAGATGGGGAAATTAAAAAAAAATTATTTCTATCCCTTATTGCACTTATGGGAAATAGAAAATACAAACGTTTAATGTCTCCTGAAATTATTAGTTTGTTTATAAAGGTCATAAGGACCTTTATAAAGACCTAATAACTTTTATAAGAGGCGTTTGGAGATAGTGTCTAATTATTAATTCATGAACTAAAAAGGACCAAAGGAAAAACTGAAAACACAAAATATCACCATCTGCTCAAGACCGAACGGGGCTCTGGAAACAAAAAATAAGAACTTATATTCTCTCGGGCCCATGCCCTTACTGAGGTTTTATGTAAGAGAGTGTTCTTTTCTTACCCTGAGAGTGCACGCTTAAAGGATATCATGACGCTCTCTCTGTTTTAGAGTCTTTGCTTTTGTCTCTGGACTTTCTGCTCGCTTTGTCTTTTCTTTGCTTTGTCTTGTCTTGGGCTCTGATATCTTACCGGTAGTGAATGGACCTACTTTGCCGATGCTTCGAAGTGTGTGTCGAGAAATTTAGGAATTTATTTATTGAAGCCCGATTTGAGACTTGTATTGTTTACGGCGACTGACCTCGTGAATGACGTTTGAAGCCTCACTGCGATTCAGGAAGTGGTTCATATCTTCCTGAATGTATTGACAGATATAATGTCAATAGCCTAAGATCTGTTTTTTTAGGTGCTCTGAATGTTATTCCTGATATATATTTCTGTCGTATTATAGATCTTTAATACTTTAATACTTTAATATGTTTCTTAGTGTTCACTGTCTTGTTTGTAAATATTTGTGCAAAAAAAAATAAATTATATATATATATTTTATTATTAAAATTTTTTATTTTGCACATATAAAGATATAAAGCCCAAGGAATCTCTGCCAATTTATGGGCATTATTGTTTTTAAATAAAAATAAAGTGTCGTCCCCATCTCACAACCACCAGTTGCACAAGCACATGCACTGCCCTTTTTCTTTTCAGTAACACTACCTCAGTATGAAAAGAGTTAATCTTGCCACACTGACATCCACTAATCTATAATGACTTGTTAATAGGAGGAGACAACAGATTTAAATGGGCTATTATCTTTTGCTCACAGCAGAAAAATACATAATAAAATGAAAATCATGTATTATTCCCATGCCTAGGGTAAGACAGCTTTGAGAGGATCACATACAGTACTGGTAAAATGACTATGGATATCTGTCGCTGCTGCCGTGAAAATTTAAATATTAAATATTTTTTTAAACAAAAACTGATCCCTTTATAAAAACATACCATTGAAATGTGTATAACTTGTAAACAAATTATTGATTAATTATAAATCAATCAAATATAAAGATTTATTTATTTTATTTAGAGCTCCATTTTTTTCATACTCCAGCGAGATGCAATGACTGATGACTGATTGTTGACCACCTGTTGTTCTTTTGTTCCCTACACTGTTCGGCGTTCCCTTTAAACAGAGCATTTTCCCTCCCTTGCCATACTTCAGGCACTTCTATTGCCATATTACAATAGACTTAGGGTCTATTTAAGGGTCCTGATACCTCTGCACTGTGTCGAGGCTGAAGGTGCCTTCCAGACGGCCTGAAGTACCGTGTTAAGTGTGATTCCAAACTGCAGGGAGCAAAAATGTTCAAAGGGAACTGGGAACGGTGTAGGGAACGAGTGAACAACAGGTGTTCACTTCACTGGAAAATAGAATGAAAAATGTCTCATAAGTCTCGCTGGAGAGTGAAAAAAAAAGGAGATTGAAAAAGGACTAATATATTTATTATTACATAGATAATTATTATAATATTATGATATTTTTAAGGATGACATTATATTAAAAGGACACAAGTGTTATATGGGCAGGTAATCAGTAAAAAAAAAACACATCTCTGTACATATTTAATCAATTATTATTATTAATCAATAATTTATTTACACTTCAACCAGGTTAAACAAGTTATACAAGTTTCAATAGTATTTAGTGTTTTAATAGTGTTTTATAATGGGATCAGTTTTTGTTTAAATAAATATTAATTAATATATATCAATTTTCACAGCAGCTGCAACAGGCGTCCGAGAGGCTTGTGTTACCATGGTAACGCCGGTGCTGAGTATTTTTTCATGTTTCTGCCCCTCGTGATACCCACATCATTACAAATCACAAAATTGTTTTACGCATCGATACTGAATAACACAAATTTCAAAATAGATTGTAATTTCCTTTTTCATGACTGCTTTTTCTCAGGACAACAAAAAAATAGAGTGTAAAACGTAGTGTGTTTAAGGGCCTATACCATATATTCATGGTCTAGTCATGGTCAAGTTTGAATCATTAGTGAATTTTAATGAATCAAAAGTGACTGTATGAATACACATGTAGGTTTTCAGTGGAGAATTCATATTATGTTGGATTAAATACTTTCAACTTACAGTTTTTCCCCTGTAAAATGTTTCAGGGACAGTGGCATGAGGATGATGGGTTTGCACAGACACGTAAAAATTTTCACCAGCACTTATTATATGACAATTACACATAATCCTAACCCTGTACCGACAGTACACATTTTTGTGTGCTAATACAAATAACAGTTTTAAATTACTTATGTATTATATAAACCAAGCAATGTTGCCTAGAAAAAAATATATTCGCTGCTTATGAATAATTTAGAAAGTACAGTATTTATAAGACACCCAACTGGCTTTATTTTGGCATGATGACAGGCTGCACATGGCTAAATAATTGGTTCATACTGAGGAACGATACTGTGTATATCACACGAATATCAAATATCCATCACACCCTGCACTGCTCATTACTGAGACACAGGAGTTCAGCGAGACAGCAGCATCGTGGATAATAAGAGATGCATTATAGCAAAACTACTTCTTCACTAGTTGACCACCACAAAAAGGAAGTGTCACCGTGTAGCTGTATTTGGTATTACAGTGTAGCCACAATACTAAACTTCAGACTATTAGAGTATATCGGACCATTTTAGATTAAAATGTGGCCTGTGGTGTGGACCTGGCGGGTCTCATTGGCCCTGTGACCTTCGATGCCTGTACTATCACACGGGAAACACTGCTTTATTGTGTTTGATGTTCAGATGCTGCCTGTTAATAATCCACATTAAAGTGAGTGATGTGACTGTGTGGAGCTCTGATTCATGGCTGTAGCACTGTGTGTCTTTTACTGCAGTAAAGTTTAATGATCAGATGATCACCAAAGGACACGCCCACATATTATATTACTATTCTATTAATGTTTTTAAATTACATCAAAAGGAGAACCAATAGATGTGGACATAAGAAAATAAATGCTGAGTATCTGCATCACTGAAACATTAGGGATCCTCATTAACATGCAGAAAAAAAGCAAAACCTGTGGGGGAGGGGGAGAGTGGCTGTAGCCTATCCCAGGAGACTTAGGGTACAAGGCAGGGTGACAATCCATCGCAGGGCACAGACACATACATACTCACACACTCGTTCACACGCAACAGGCAATTTGGAAACACCAATTAGTCTAATCTACATGTCTTTGGACTGTGAGAACGAAACCGGAGCACACAGAGGAAACCCACCAAGCACGAGGAGAACAGGCAAACTATATGCACACAGACCAGAGGTGGGAATCTAACACTACACCACCTTGCCGCCCTTTAGCATCTCACTCACACGTGTATGGAGATTCTTGCTGTTCAACCAGAGAATAGCAGCTTTGAGTTGTAAACCCTTATCATGGTGTAAGTTAAGGGCCGCAACAATTACTGAAGCTCAGTTACACCTAGCACCCCTGCAGCCACTCTATACACCTGCTATACATTTTAAAACTAAGAGAAAAAATAAAAATGAAAAAATGATTTTCTGCTCCAGCTGTCAGTTTCTCGTCCAGCTTCCGTGCATTGTTTTAATGCATCTATGCACAGAGCTAAAGGTTTATGCACAAAGCGCTCGACTGTCTTAGTGGTTAACCGTCTAAAATCCCACCATGATGCTCACACACACCCCCTGACTTTCCATTTGTCACGAAACACTGAAAACTACACAAGCTATAAAAGATCATATTGTTTATCAGTGAAAGAGAATATCTGTTCCATAATACACATGCAATGCAAAAGCAAGTCTCAAACTGTAAATAACTAGACCTCATTGTCACTTAACCATATACAGTTCAGTACACAGTGCAACAAAACAACATTCCTCCAGGACCCAGGTGCTACATACATACATAAACTAACCGAAACTAATAAGAAACCGAATTTGCTGATTAGCCAAAACAACGCAGACTGACATGTTAAGTTAACGTAACTATCTAAGTTTTTATACAAATAGACTATGATTTTACAGCATTGTTTATACTATATTTATATTTCTTCATAAACCTTATTTAGGCTAATAAAAATAAAACCTAAACCTTAAAACCCTAAACCTTGTTTAGTGTAATTTGTGAGACTGAGAAACTAACAGTACACACATGCATGTAGTGTAAAAACAAATTTATGCTTTCTTAGGCATTTCCTTTCTTTCCTTTCCGTTCTTTATCTGAATCTGAACACAGCTTCCTCAGGCAGTTTACATGTACAATAGTGTTTCCTGTAATTGTAATTTTCTTCTGCAATTAAAAAACATTAAATAAATATACAATACTGCATATATATTAATTTTTATTTATTTATATTATTCTATCCACATATGTGCCGGCAAGACAGCACACAGCATAAGTCAATGACGATAAAATAAACACATATGCATAATTTTTATTTGAATAATTTTAATATCAAAACACTCTCTTCCTTCCTGTAAGTTACTGTGAACTGGGCTAAAAGAGCAAAGATGCTGTGTTGTTTGTCTTGTTGACATCAAAAAAGGAAAAAGTGTCTGTTAAAGGATCTACTGTATATTGTTGCCAAATTGTTATGGTATAAGAGGAATAAAAGACTTCAGGAAATGATATTACAGGGAAAGAGACGTTTTTGGTTGACTATTATTTTCTTAATGTTTTATTCCTTACATGCTGTATACAAGGAGACACGAAGTCGAGATTTATAGGCATTTATCCTTATATCAAATTAGTTATTTGCCTTTTTATTTCACATCCAAAATAGAGATACAGAACCAGACTAACATTTGTAATTTTCTTTGAGCTGATATAAAGTCAGTAGTCTATTGGAATCAGACCAGAACAATCGTTGCATTAAAGGATGAGATCATCTCTACATTTAACATCATCAGTTCTGATCCATTAAGAAATGTTCATTATTTTTGTATTCAGCATATACACATGTATAGACGCCATCAGTGTAAGTATTTGCTGTAATTTATAGTTTTCAATAAATTTCTTTGCTGAGAGACGTTTGGGCCGTGCTGTATAGTGCACTCAGAGTGTACATCAGGAACACACCTTAAATTAACCATGTGACTCCTTAAAGAACTGTAAACATGTACAGATTATTTTTCCAAAAACAATGAGGTACTGTATGTTGTGGTAATATTCAGAGTTCTACCAAGGACACAATGTGTTTACTCTACACACATCGTACCAGGAAATGACCTCTTGTCTCTTCTATTCGTATCCGGATGCAGCTAAATTTCCCTTTCCATTATTCAGTGGTTCCTCATTATTAATATCTCAGTATTCACCCTTCCTGTTATTTAGGTGTATTTTTCTATCGCATTAAAAAGTATCTGCTCCAATTCATCCAATTCATTATGATATTATAATAGCTTGCTGGGCTTATAGCACTTTTACTTTTCTCTGGTTGAAGTTAGATTCATGCCATAGTGTGTGTTAAGGGCCTCAGCAATGGTTGAGGTTCAGGTTCACCCCAAACACCTACAGGCACCCTGAACTTATTTCAGGCACCAGTTACATAGCACAACACATTTTCCCATCCAATGTTAGAAGTTACACTTACAAACTGAAATAATAAACTAGCAGTTCTTATACTAGAGTTCTGTTATCTATCTATCTATCTATCTATCTATCTATCTATCTATCTATCTATCTATCTATCTATCTATCTATCTATCTATCTGGGAAGTTTATAATGTTTTAACAATAAAAAAGTAACAAAGCAGCTTTACAACTATATTGTGTAATATATACAAAAGCTACAAAAAACCCCTTAAAACTCAGGATATAACTTTCAGATAAAGATGAAGATTAAGTAAGACTTAAGCACACAACAGCTCACCATCATCAGGAAGAGGCTCTTCATAGACATGTATACGGTAAAGTATGATTTAACACTGTAAAGACTTATAAATGTACACATTTAAAAATAATTTCTCAAAGCCTCCTTTATTCTAGTCAACATTAAAAGAGGATTCAGGTTAGTGAGCAAACAGCAAGCAGAGCAAATAAAACCATCCCTCAATGCAAATTATCTCCCCGGATCCGATTACAAACCTGTCCTGTTCCTGCGCAACAGCACAATTAGAAAGTCAAATAACCAAACCGACAGACAAAAAGACAGAGATCCTCCATTTTAACATGCTTTTAAAACACACTGATAATTTATTATTTATTGATGAGAATTTGTGTCTGTGCTTTCTTTCATACTGTAACTTAAAATCTCATTGATACTTCCTTCGGCAGGGTGTTCACACTAAATGAAAATTTAATTATTAAAATAAAATAATATAATTGAACATTAAATTGAATTAATACAGTCTGGTGATATAATATGATGTTTAAGACTGAATAATGACCACAATTTGGCACAGAGTGTATTGAGTGTGTGTAAGCTGATGGTTGTGTCTGCAAATAATCATCTCTCTTTTGTTACTGTTAGAATAAAGAATATCATCTAACACTTACCTGATAGGAACAGGAACAGCAGGATCAAGTGGTGACGGGGAACACGGGGAACACATCTCCCCATTTTCATAAAAATTCTTCACTTCATTTCAGTAAACACCGGCCAAAGGCAAAGAGTGAATCAATGATGAAAAGAGTCGAATCATTTCTGCTGGGTGGAGCTGAAGGAGGAGAGTTTATTTTCACTTTAAGAGAGAGAGAGAGAGAGAGAGAGAGAGAGAGAGAGAGAGAGAGAGAGAGAGAGAGTACTGTGGCTAAACCGATTAACTGAAACTTTATTTATTTATTTATTTGTTTGTTTGTTTACCACTAAGACAACACACACACAAACACACACAAAACACATTAGGATTAGTCTAACATAAAATATTAATTAAGCTATTTTTTCTAATTATAACTTCCCTGTTTTTTCTCTATTAAATGTGGACCAAACTTAATTACATCCCTGATGGAATTATTATTTAATTCACTTAGTGAATAATTAAAATAAGATAAAACAAGATAAGATATACCTTTATTCGTCCCACAATGCAGCAAATAAAAAAAGTGTGCAAATAAACATAAGGACAGTTCAGTGTATAAATACAAAAGAAAAAGAAAAACAATACTGTACTTGTAGAAAAACAATACAAGAGCTGTACTTTCAAACAAATTGCACTAGTCCAACTATTTGCACAAGGGTAATATTGCATAGTTTAAGATTGTGTTATTGCATGGTTGCTACTGCACACAAATGTAAGATATTATAAATGTATTGAATGTAATATTATTATATTTAAGCTATTGTAACATTATATAACAGTATCTAACAGTGTGAATTATGGAGACTGTTTCACTGGGAGCATCTATGACTGTACAGTCTAATAGCAGCAGGAGAAGAGACCTTCAGTATCGCTCCTTCAGACACTGAGGACGTAACAGTTTGTCACTGAAGGAGCAGCTTAGAGATGAAACTGTTTCATACGAGGCATGAGCCTCATTCTCCAGCAGTGCTTATAGATTAGCGACCACCTTCTGTCTTCCACGTCCTGTCCTGTGTCCAGGGGAATCCCCAGTACCTGAGGCCACCACAGAGTTCTTCAGTACTGCCCCCTTAATCTCCTTAGCAGAAAGAGTTTTTTTCTATAAATTGCATCTGTATTGTCTGTCCAGTCCAGTTTGCCATTCAGATAATCACCCAGGTATTAGTACCCCAGTTACAGGTATCAGTGTCCACTCTCTCAATGTCTTTTCCCTGAATGTTCACTGGTGATAGAGAAATGTGTTTGTGCCTGCGGAAGTCCTCTTTTGACATTTAGCTGGAGGCAGTTCCATTAGCAAATCATTGTCTAATGCCTTATCCCTCATCAAACATAGATTTTATTTAAATATGTAGATAGACACTGTAGCCACAGCTCCCTCTGCTGTTCTAATAGAGTATTACTCATACATTATATTATCATTTGTAGATTTGAAGAATATATTGCATGTTTTTTTATGTTTGTTTGTTGTATGCCAAGTTTCTTCTAATGTCTGTCGAATTTGCACTCACTGCCTCAGTTTTAACGCACTGTTTTGTTTATTGCTGAACTCTAATTAACTTTTAATTTAATTTCATTTAATTCAATTACATTTAATTTACATTTAATGTAAACTTCATTGCAACGAAAGTACTGTTGGACTTGTTGGTTATGAGTTACCGCACAGAGATGTATTTTGCCTGAGGGTCCAAAAATCCTGATCCTCAAATATCAAGCCTTAAAGTACAAAAAGACGAGTGTCAGGAACACACACACACACACACACACACACACACACACACACACACACACACACACACACACACACACACACACACACACACACACACACACACAGATCTGACCTCAAACATATTTTTGTAGGTTTTAAAGCAACATGAGTATTTTGCTTGCTGCTTTTTTGGAAACATTTCGTGTATAATATAAATGTACTGAAGTGGAGAGACATGACGGTTTTGTGTAGTAATCTCAGGAAGATCATGTGAAGCTAGGGTTTCTGCCCATGGCAAATGATCCTTTGTGGTGTGCTCACTTGAAACAAGATGTCTTTTTCTTCTCATCATCACAAAATTTCCCTTCCTCTCTGGGGAACTTCGACTTGATAACTGTGTCTTGCTGAGCTGAGATCTGAGTTCTCAAGTGTTACTTTGTATAGTGGTTTTTAATTCCCAGTATGCTTTACACCATCATGTCCTTGGGTAGTTTGTGGTCTAGCATGAGATTAATCCGTGCTACAGGTACAGTATGAAATTTCCCTTTAGTCATGAGTTTGGGTTTTGGTAAGGGCCTTGGCTTTAAGCTTGTGTTCATCACATTAGAGCCATTTCATAACAACCTCTAAGAACAACACAATGTTTTGATCATTACAGAGTATCAGTGTGTAATGTACAAGCATTTACCTGAACCTGTTTTGAAGTGAGAACAAATTATGAATCAACTTCTTGTACTTTATAATTAGGTTTAAATGTAATCCTTATTGCACCAATAGTAATCATGCATTACTGAATAATTATAGTAATTACACTGCTTTAATTACACACTGCTGACCACTGAGAAAACAACCCACTGTTTCTGTTATAACACAATGTGTAATAACACTGACTTAGTGTGTGTTTCACTATTCAGACTGTGAGTGTAAATTATTCTACAGGATTATCAAATAGATTTTAAACTTTACATTTCTAATGTTTAATGTGACAACACTTAACAGGATACGATGCATCTGAGGTTGTTAAATGCTGACTAATTGGTTTTTCTCATCCGAAAAACAAAATAAATAATAATAAAAACATTTTTTTTTCATTATTTAAAATTTTTTTATAAATGTTTATACCAAAGTCCTCTTGTAACTTTGTTATTTACCTTTATAGAATTTTATAAACTCTACCACTATATAATTATCAGTATTTTATTCAATATTCATAATTTAACATTTTGAGACGAGTCAATAAAATCTTGAAGGGTCGAGTTAACATCAGAAACAGTTTACTCTAGAAGGTGCTGTAGTGTCATATAACTGAGTCAGTGTAACAGGAAACCATGTCAGATAACACTATTTATGAATAGAGACAGAAAACTAGAGCAGTGTAATGGAAATTGAACACAAAGATCACCATGGAAACAGCTTTGTGTACTTTAAGTCAAACTGTTAAATCCACCCTGAGTTGAGGGCAGATGAAACATAATGGGAGGACATGGGGAAAATAACAGCATCAGTGTCCTCTGGTGTTATAATAATTTATAATTAACGCAGTAAACTTAAATATTATATTTTTGTATAATTATACTGTATATACTTTTTAACTTATTAGCTTACCTATTTGTGACATATTGCACATGTTCTGTAGTTTCATTGCTAATTGCTGAGCTTTACATTTTATTTTATTTCATTTCAATTTTAGTTAGTGAGTTTTGACACAAGAATCATGTGGCAATAGGCCTAACAGAATTATCATTCTTAACTATTTCTACATAAAGGCTGAATTATGCACTTTTCCCACATTTTTCCACTTTTGTTTTAAAAACCAAAATTATCCTTTAATTTCAGTCTTTACTCTCTCTCTCTCTCTCTCTACTCTCTATCTCTCTCTCTTTCTGTATTGCCAAAACTAAAATATGAAGTTTAGCTGTACCATATGTACTTTTTTGCTGCCTGCAAGCCACATTTTCCATTACAACTTCATATGAGTTGGAAAGAAGAAGACATTATTATTTTATGAGCTGCATGATTTCATCAAAGCATCTGCTATTCCAGGAGCATCTATTGTTAAGAAAATAAAAGTGAAAGATGAACTAGTGTGTTTATTTCACACAACTATTGTGTACGCATTCAGGGCTCAACAGTAAGGACAATATAATATCAATATTGTTATATGTTATGATACACTTTCCTGAAATTGAAGGTATAATCAGTTTATTGTCATAACAATTATAAACATATTTTTTCTTAAAATACTTCTTAATACAGAACTGTCACGAGCAACCAGAGGATGAAGCAGAAGATGTAGCAGTTAGCCCGTGTAGCGTGGATGGTAAACTCAAACGCGGAAGCAGCGCGAGTAGGCAGGATAACCACGCGTTTTAATCTAAGAACTCTCTTACGGAAAGAGCTAGGATGTACACAAATAAATCCGCATTCTAGCAACACACACTCAATCAGAGAAGCAACCCGAGTCGATGAGTACCCACAGAAAATCCAGGGAAGGGGAGGTAGTGAAAGGTTTTAGCTGGGAAGTGTGGAATACTGGATATATCCGGAGCACCGCAGGTAGCTGGAGCCAGTAGGTGACAGGATTGATACAGTGAGTGACACGGTATGGACCAATGAATCTGGACTCAGGGTGAAGGTGAAGGTTTTTTGTTGATAGTCATACTTTGTCACATACATTGTACAATCATCCCGGCAGGTATCGACGGTGTAGCGGTTGTTGGCATGTTGGATGGCTGCGTTTGCTTGATTCCACAGCAGTTGACACCGGCGAACCAACTTTTGGGCTGACGGTACCTCAACCTCCGGTTCTTGATGGTCGAACATCGAAGGCTGGAAACCGTGGCATACCTCAAATGGGCTGAGATTGGTGGCTGATGAGACATGGAGATTGTGAGATAGTTCAGCCCATAGGAGGTAACGGGCCCAGGAGCGCTGGCGATCTGCGACAAAGCATTTCAGGTAGCGCTTCAGTTGTTGATTGGTTCGCTCTGTCTGACCGTTCGTCTGGGGATGGTAACCAGAGAATAGACTACAGGTGGAACTGATGAGACGGCAGAAGGCCTTCCAGAACCGTGCAGTGAACTGAGGCCCCCTGTCCGAGTCAGACTACACATGCAGTCCCATGCAGTCAGACTATGTGTTCTAAAATCAGCTCCGCTGTTTTTTTGGCTGATGGGAGTCCGGCGATGTTTCCTTCGGAGGCCCATGATGAAATCGACGGCAATGGGCCGGTGGAGAACGGGGAGTGGTTGGAGTTCCCCCTGCGTCGGTCGGTTGATGTCATTGGCCCTGGTGCACACTGGGCACGCCTTGATGTCTCTCGCTATGGATGGCCACCAGAAGGCACGTCGTATAAATTGGAGGGTGCGATGGGTAACGGGGTGTCCATATAGGGGGGGAGGAATGGCCCCATTGCAACACCTCGGTCCTCATGGTGTTGGGCACATAGAGTCGCCCAGGCGGCACATCTGCCAGTTCGGTCTCCGTTGCCTATGCATGGCGAACCCTCGTCACCAGATCCCAGTGAAGTGGCGATGATCTTGGTGGGTGCAATGACAGGTGCGGGGTCCGCCCAGGGGGCATCTTCCTCGTGATGTCGGGAGAGGGCGTCAGCTTTGTTGTTCTTGGACCCCGGGCGGTAGGATAGGTGGAAGTTGTAGTGCTCGAAGAACAGTGCCCACCGCGCCTGTCCCGGGTTGAGTTGTTTCAAATTGCAGATCATGATCAGGTTCTGATGATCAGTCCAGACGATGAACGGGTTCCCGGCGCCCTGGAGCCAGTGTCGCCATTTTTCCAAAGCCCACTTTATGGCCAATAGCTCGTGGTCCCCTACGCCGTAGCGGTGGTGAACCGGTGGCATAAATCATGAAAAGGCGGTGATGGCAGCAGGGTTGAGGCTGAAGTGATGAGATGATGGTCGAGTCAGAGCAGTTAAAGGAGTGGCAACTGTACTATAGTCCTGGATAAAGCGACGATGGCGAAGAGCGAGTAAAGATGGCCGGGGGGGGGGGGGGGACGGACAGAACCTGGCTGAAGATCAATCGCCAGGTCGTAGGGGCAATGAGGTGGAAGGTGTGTGGCTTGTCTTTTGCAGAACACTTCAGCCAGGTCCTGGTAGGTGGCGGGGATGGTGTTGGTGTCGACATCGGGGGCCTTGGACTCCCTAGAACACGTCCCAGCCGGAGCCCGCATGCAGAGTTCGGTGCAGGTTGGCTCCCACTGTATGATCCGGTTTTGTGTCCAAGAGATGAGAGGGTCATGTTGGAGCAGCCAAGGGTGTCTGAGGATGATAGGTGGAGATGAGATGGAGGTGAGGTGAAACTGGATCCGTTCTTGATGTTGGCCTATGACGAGGGTGATGGGCTGAGTCTGAGTGGTGATGGGGCTGGAGGAAAGGGGCCGACTGTCGACAGATGTGATTCGAACGGGCTGGGATAACGCCTTAAATTCCACTCTCCGTTCTTTGGCATAAGAAGAGTCAATAAAGTTACCTGCGGCACCGGAGTCGATGAATGCAGTACTTCTGACCCATTTGTGGCCAAACTGGAGGTGTACTTGAACCATGAGATGGGAAACACTGGACCGAGAGGTGGAGGGGGCCCGGCGAGCTGTCCTGTCTGCTCACCAGGCCTGAGCATTTCCTGGGCGAAGAGGGCAGATGGCTCTGTGATGCGCCGCTAACCCATTGTAGGCACATAGCCCCTCTCATAGCCCCGTTCTGCAGTGGTCAAGGAGGTGCATCATAATTGCATGGGTTCCCTGGCTCTGGTGTCAACCACGGCGGGAGGTGGAGGTCCGACGGGTGCCATAGCAGTGGTGGTGAAGGAAGGGTGAATCTCAGGAACCGGGGCGTGAGGGATAAAGGCTGGTGGTTGGGGCGTGGAGTGCGAAAAAGGTGACATGGTGGCCGACAGGGTCCGGGGGGCTGGCCTCGGACAAGAAAGCAGGTGCTGGTCAATCTGGAGGGCGAGCTGAATCAGTCCCTCCAGCTTGGCTGAAAGTTCTCGTCCGGCGAGTTCATCCTTGATGCGTGAAGACAGTCCTTCGTAGTAGGCCGTCCGGAGGGCAGCGTCTCCCCAGGTGGTCTAACCGGCTGAGCGGCCGTATCGCGGAGGGCCGCATTCTCCTGCCGTAGCTCCGCCACCTCGCGGCGTAAAAGCCGCAACGTTTTGGATGCTACTGCGGATTGTATCGACCTCACCGCGAAGCTGCTCAATCAGCTCGGCGTGCCAGTTCACCACATCGCAGAGGTGCGTGTAATCTGCTGGGTTCACTGCTGACTCAGTCATTCTGTCACAAACAACCGGAGGATGAAACAGAAGACGTAGCAGTTAGCCATGTAGCATGGATGGTAAACCCAAAAGCGGAAGCGGCGCGAGTAGGCAGGATAACCACGCGTTTTAATCTAAGAACCCTCTTATGGAAAGAGCTAGGATCTACACACAAATAAATCCGCGTTCTAGCAACACACACTCAATCAGAGAAGCAACCCAAGTCGGTGAGTACTCACTGAAAATCTGGCGAAGGGGAGGTAGTGAAAGGTTTTAGCTGGAAAGCGTCAGAAAAGGCATGGGTAAACTCAATGACTGAGCGATGTGAAGTGCCATCTTCTTTCCTTTTATGCTTCCTGACTCGCAACTGTATTACTTCCGGGTCCTAGTGCCAGTCGCGGTGAGAGTGGGCATGACAAGTACTTTGCAAAACATGTTGTGCTACCGAATAATTCTGTACTTGAAGTACAGACCATTCATAAGATCTTATTAACTTCACTATAGGTTTAGGATTTAACAATAAAATATCAATGTCCTACTTGTTTATAAAATATCAATGTCCTACTCGTCTCTCAGCTCTGTGTAAATCAGATGGCAAAAATAATATTAATATTAATAAAATGCAGAATTATATAAAGGCCACTAGATGTCGCTGTTTGTAGACTGTGTTAGTTTTTCATTGTGTAAAACCAATGTGGGTTTCTACAGCTTTCACTGCAAACTACATTTATTTAGGGAATTATTAAGCAGAATTTGGGTGTTCCTAATTTTCCTTCAGGTCAGTTATACACATAAAAAATATCCTCCTGTGCTGAGGTTTCTGTTGTGTAGCGCTCAGCACTATTGCGTAGTTCCCAACATATTTCATGCCATTGTGACTTTTGTCAGTTTGGTGTTTATTTGTGGTATTTAAAGACGGTCCAATTGACCTCCAACAGCATCATGATGTTTTAATCATTAGAAGATATCAGTATTTACCTGAACCTGTTTGGAATTGATGACAAATTATAACTCAACATTTTGTATATAATAATTAGGTTTAAATGTAATTATTATTGAACGATAGTAATGCTATTACTGGATGATTAAAGTAATGACACTGATTTAATCAAATACCTTCGGAACAGCCAATCATGTGGCAGCAGCTCCATGCATAACAATACATTTATTGTAATAATAAATAATATATTTATTATTATTATTATTATTATTATTATTATTATTATTAGTAGTAGTAGTAGTAGTAGTAGTAGTAGTAGTAGTAGTATTTATTTTTATTTTTTGGTGGTACTGTATATTATGTTGATGGGCAATGATAATTATACAAAATTTATTATTATTAATTATTATTATTATTAAATGAAAAACAACTAGGGTTTACATCATCTTGAAGTATCTGACTCTACCAGTTTACTCCTATTCATAAACGTTTGGTTCATTTTTTTATTCTGTAATGAATCTTTACAGCTCTGGTGTATAAAGCTTTTGGTCTTGTGGTTTATCTGTTTATTTTATTTGTCATTTGGTGGTTTAAATAAATCACATCACCTCTTTTCAGGCATTTCTGTCACATCTCTAAAGGAAGTGGTGAGCAACCAATGAGCCAATGTGTGAAAGAAGGTGTAAAAAATGCTGAGAAGGTTCACTTTCATTTGAGGCTGTGATGTACGTAGAAAGTTGTGTGTGACGTGTACTGTAGACAAGTCTTCACTGCAGTGTGATGTAGTGAAACAGAGACTAAAGACAATCCCTTATAAATGTCACATACACATCACTCAGGTGCATGTGTCATTATTTTTGCATGTAAGCTTTCTAAAGATTCACATGCATCTCTGTGTCAATGGTACTCGTCACAGAGCCTGTGGCTAGCTGTATGTAGGGCACTACGCTGGTGTGTATGAATGCTTTTTTTTTGCTGTTTGCTGGAACAAAATCCTGTTTGAAATGTATTTGATGTTTTATTGCTTTTCCTCACATGAATACATATTTTAAAAGTAGAACACCCAATTGGGGTGAAAACACACTCAGGGAAAAAACTTTGTTAGCATAAAAAAGCAAAACCACCACACACAGCATAAAACCTAACCTCTATACAATAATAATTTTTTTTCAATACTTATAAAGTACATTCATTTGAAAATAATAAAACCACACCCATGCATCACTTTGCATCAGTAAATGAGATCAGTAAATAAAGACCAGCTGCTGTTAATTTCAAAGACAAGTTTATAGGTTGTCTTCCTGAACTAAATATGTTACTAAAGCTCAAAGGAGGAGTTACAGCAGTGATCTGCAAAAGAGGTGTGACGTACATGTGGATAAATTACAAACAATTATTTATTTTAATTATTTATGCATTAAATGTCACTGGTCAGCATGTTTATTTTTTATTAACATAGGTTTACAATAATACAGGATAAAACAAAACACACTGTGCAAATTCAGGGCATCAGTCATGTGATTCAACAGGAAAGAAAAAGTGGGTCTTACAGTCAGAGAGACAGGAAATGTACATTGAGTAGATCATTACACTGGGTTAGATAATTAAAAGTACCTTCAGTCAAACACTATTGGGAAATTGAATTTTTTATTTATTTATTTATTTTTTTTTTTTTTGCGGGGGGTCCCGAAAAAGATAGGTCATTAGTTTTAGGCCATTAGGGACCAGAACAAAAAACGTCTCGGGTTACTTTCCTGTAACCCTGTTCCCTGAAAAAGTGGGAACGAGATGCTGCGTGAAAACGCTATGGGAACATCTCTTGTTGTGAAGCATGTGTGTATCAAACACGGCAAATTTTGGCTTATATAACTTCAGTCAGGTGACGTCATCTGATGAGGTGCACCTGCAGGTTATAAATAGGAGTGAACTGGAAACAGACTCAGGTAAATTTTTGTTTGAAAGGACTTCCAGCCATAGATATAGATCCGAGAGCAACATTCTGGTCGGCCAACGAGGCGCTATCATTAAGAGGCACAAACCTTGTTGACGGACCCTCGCCAGGACCCCCGTTAGCAGAGCTATCTGAGGAAATGCATAAAGGTGTAATCTGGGCCACGTATGAGCTGGAGGAGTCAGAGAGTAGTAAAGCGGACATTGTGCTGTTTCTTACAAGGCAAAGAGGTCCACCACTGCTACATAAAATCTTTCCTATATTTGACTGACTACTTCAGGAATGGAGTTTCCATTCGCCATGTGTCACAGCCTGTCTGGATAGCAAGTCTGCTCCCACTTTAATATGCCCCAGAATGTAAATCGCCCTGAGGGACAGGAACTTGTCCTGTACCCAAAGCAGAACCTGGTGCGCTAGCTTGTTTAAGCAGTGCGAGTGCAGTCCGCCCTGGCAATTTATGTACGAGTCTAACAAAGTGTTGTCCACTCGCACATGGTAGCCTCTCAACTGCTGGAGGAAGTGTTTCAGGGCCAGAAATAGAGCCATCAATTCAAGGCAATTGATGTGCAACGCGAAAAGATGACCTCTCCAGCTCCCTTGGGCTGGACGGCCATCTAAGACCGTACCCCAACCCGTGAGGGAAGCGTCTGTCGGTAGCATTTTGCGACGACAACACGGACCTAGAGTGAGACCCAGAGTCAAAAACCGGGGTCTGAACCCCATAGAAAGGCTACGAAGCCCCTGGTGCATAACCCTTATTTGCCTCTAGGGATTGGCCCTTGGATAAAATCTCCTGGCGCTTAGCCACAACTGAAACAATCTCATGTACAGAAGGCCCAAAGGTATCACCATGGACGCAGCTGCCATTAGAGCTAAAACACCCTGAAAGTAATGAACAATCACTTTCTGTCCTAGCCTGATTTCCTTTAGGGTATTGAGAATGGATTCGACATGCGCAGGAGACAGCTGTGCCTGCATTGCAATTGAATTCCATATGACACCCAAATACATTGTCCTCTGAGCAGGAAAGAGAATGCCTCTCCTGGCATTGAGTCTCAATTAACAAGCCAGCCTCTTTAACAAGCCAGTGGTCATCTTGGAGGTGTGTTTGGGGTCATTATCATGCTGGAACACTGCTATGTGGCCCAGTTTCCAGACGGAGGGGATCAGGCTCTGCTTCAGTATGTCACAGTACATGTTAGCATTCATGTTTCCCTCAATGAATTGTAGCTCCCCAATGCCAGCAGCACTCATGCAGCTCCAGATCATGACACTCCCACCACCATGTTTGACGGTAGGCAAGACACACTTGTATTTGTACTCCTCACCTGGTTGCCGCCACACACGCTTGACACCTTCTAAAGCAAATAGGTTTATCTTGGTCTCATAAGACCACAAGACATGGTTCCAGTAATCCCGGTCCTTAGTTTGCATGTCTGCAGCAAATTGTTTGCGAGCTTTCTTGTGCATCATCTTTAGAAGAGGCTTCCTTCTAGGACGACAACCATGCAATTTTATTCAGTGTGCGGCGTACGGTCTGAGCACTGACAGGCTGACCTCCCATCCCTTCAATTTCTGCAGCAATGCTGGACGCACTCATCCATCTGTTTTCCAAAGCCAATCTTTGGATCTGACGCTGAGAACGTGCACTCAGCTTCTTTGGCCGACCATGGCGAGGCCTGTTCTGAGAAGAACCTGTCCTCTTAAAGCACTGGATGGTCTTGGCCACTGTGCTGCAGCACA
>JAAGKR010004624.1:0-59066 GCA_011419295.1 Clarias macrocephalus
TTTTCCATTTCCTGAAGGACTTCGTTATGGAACCAGCGAAACTAAAATACAAAGTGACACAATATCACACTGATGAGAAAATATATTGTGACAAAATCAATACGAATTACAGTGTAAATTACAATTAAGGAAGTATATTTGAAAAGTAAATATCAAATGACTGTAACTGAAATTATAAATGATGGTTGTTACTATTTACACATGGGTATGGTTTAGTCTTTTATTCTGACTTCATTTGCACAAATCAAGCAAAATATGAAATGTAAATACAATATACAAAGCAATCACGGTAAAAACAAGAATAACAACTGTAGACATGGGCTTAATTTAATTGTAACCCCCGCTACAATAATCAAAACAGGACACCACTCCCCGAATTTTATATCATAGTCCATCCATGATCTGTACCGCTTATCCTGTGTACCGGGCCATGGGGGCTTGATACACCCAGCACACACAAACACACACACACACACACCCAAGGCCGGGATCAAACCCTCTACCACTTTGTTAACCACTACACCACCTCATATCGTAATGAAGAATTAATGTTACTAACTGTTATAAAAATTATAAAGTGGTTGGCTTTCTCGATTTATTGTGATCGGCAAAAAAATTTGATATCTAGAGGACATTGTTTTGGTATGATTTTTCCTCTTAAAATTAATGTGAAACAGCCTATTTCTTGCTGCTTTTTTTTTTTTTTTTTTTTTTTTTTTTTTTTGCCTCAGTGACAGGAGTGGAACCCGATATCTTCGGAACTCTTGGTGGATTGAATTATGGATGCTGATTTTTGTCTCTTTTCCCCACTTTCGGGATAACCATAATGAAGTGGCCAGTGAGTGTATATAAGCCTAAGGTTTAAATTCAGTTACAGTTCCGTAACTGTAAAAGAAAGAAACTTACCACACCTGACAGTTCACTGGTAAGTCTTCTTTGACTCTCAGAAATCTGTATGAGTATGTCACCTATCAATGCAAACATTGTACATTCATACACAAATGAATAGTATTATAGTATTAGGAATGAATATTATTGTGTGTGTGTGTGTGTGTGTGTGTGTGTGTGTGTGTGTGTGTGTGTGTGTGTGTGTGTGTGTGTGCGTGTGCGCGTGTGTGTGTGTGTGCATTTGTCTCTGTTGTGTTGAGACTTATAAAGGTCACAGCTGTTAGTTAGGTATTATTTATAATTTATGATTGTAGAATCACCTTCATTATCTGATAGCACAACACTGTAATGTACACACATACACTTGTGTCTTGTTGCTCTCTCTTTCTATCTATCTATCTCTATCTCCGTCTATCTCTAACTCTCTATCTGTGTTTCCTCAGAAAGATTTAGAAAATGGTGCCAAGTAAATTAGTAAAATGTGCTCTCTATTAGTAGGTGTGAAAGCCACAAAGCTAATAGCAGCAATAAAAACTCAGAGCTCAGTAGAGTGTTTGCGTGTGCTATTTAAAAGTTCAGTGGACTGTTGGGTTTTGACAACCAATACCTCAAACAAGCACCAGTCCCCACCCAGTCCACTGGGTCAGTCAATTAGGCTTTAGGGAGATTACAATGTGGCAGCTGTACAATGTGGACAGTTCACTTCATTGTGTAAAATACTTTAGTGTGTACAGCATTGCTTAGCAACATGGGAAGAAAACAACATTGATATCTTACCGAGTAAATGGGATGACATGGTCTGCAGGGCCTGTTCACCCATCTTACCGAGAGCACTAAAGTAGGTTTCGCTGGTTTCCGCTAGAGCTTCAAACATACAAAGTGCACTATTAGTATACATGCTTAAATATAACCTATAAGGATAAGGAGTGTTTTCCTTAAGCACAAAATGTTGTCTATAACCATTTTTTTTTCTTTCCCAAAAAGCAATAAATTATACTTTCACAAGCTTTAAGCAAACATGTTTTTAAGCCACAATAAACAGGCAAATTTCAGCAAACTGCTACACATCCAAATGAACAAAAAAACACAAAGAAAAAAAAGAAAGAAGGAAAACAGACAAATAAATTATCCCTTTTTTTTCTCTTATCTGTCATCAAGCAAAATTAAAACACACAGTTGTCATTGCTGTTAATTAAACAAAGAGCTCATTGTTCTTTTGTAGCCAGGAAAAAAGTTGTTTACTCTCTCTTAGTTATATTGCGGTTTTGCCAACACTCATGGACTGCTAGAATAAAGTTCTACCATCAACCACCGAAATGGTAGAGGTGCTGATGACTCATTGTAATCTATAAACTTTTTGCAGTGTTTTTAATGTTTTTCATGATCTTCAGCAATTTTGTTAGCAAAAAGGTTTTGTGTCCTTTTTTCAACCTTATTCTAGATCTGTCAGTATTACTCTCTAAAACACAGCAGAAGAATGAGTTTGATAAATATATTTTAAACTATAGCACAGCACATCAAAATATGTGCAATTTAGTATACTATTAATACTAAATTGCATATTTACATTATCACAAACACACCTACATGTGGATTTATCAGTTTCGCTAAACTGTAAGAGTTGGATTTATAGCATTTTGAAAAATAAAATAACAATCAGATTGAAATGGCTACAACAATTTTGCCATAATATTTTTCCATTGAAAAGAAAATAATAAAGATTTGATTATTTGCCACATGTACCTTACAGCAAAGTAAAATAATGTTAGGTTAAGAGCTTTACTCAAGGATCAACAGTTTCAACAGACTAGCAGTGCTGGGGACCAACCTTTCAATCAGTAACCCAGAGCCTGGCCCTAAATCACAGGTAATTGATGGATTATATATTTGAGCATATTGGTATAGTTTTGATCGTTTTAAACCACATCATTTTTGTTCTTTGTATGATTGTATTAACAAAGCAGAGTGTTATTCAGTTAAACTCACTGTGAAAGAAAGCTGACAGCGGGAAACCAGATTTGTACCAGGGGTCTCTTAAGCTGCAGGCAAAAGCTGTACTGTACATGCTGTACCACTTAGTTATAACCCCAGAACAATAGTTTCACATAATTGATGCAATGATTAAGTAAGGCAGAGCATATTGATGCTTTTGGTTGAACATTTTGATCAATTGTTTTTTAGACAGTAACTGATTATCCCAATATCTATTTGTGATTTTAACACCGTTGTGACTCAAAGAAAACATGTACAAAATATTCTCTATCAGTTAGCAAAAAATATATATATATATCTTAAACTGCCAAAATGGATTTATCTTAACTCACAAAATGAAATCATAAGAAAGTGTATGCAATCTGGACATTGCTTATTTTATTTGAAATATCAGAAGTATTGTAATGAAGACACATCTTTCAACTTATACGTTTTTTTTTTTAATGTACTTTGATGTAATTTTTGCTGATAACACAGTACAATCATTCAGTCAGGTTAATTGCTTGTTAACAACAATATAAAGCAACAAATTTACATTTAAATGGTGAAAATATTAATATATAATCAACAGTTATACATTTGTTGTTTCATAGAATTCTTCACAATCAACACAATTATTTAAATTCTTTTAAATTATTTTTAAAATATGAAAATATGTGCATATGTCTTGAAAAAAAAACATATACAGGAATATAATTTTTTTCCTTTCTTTCCTTAGCTTTTTATTTAATTTCATTTTGTCAGAGTAGTTTTTTGGGGTTGGACTTGCTTCAATTTGTGAATTTTTTTAAATTAGCAATTGCAACCACATTTATTACAGTGTTGTTCAAACGGTGGCTTCAATTTTATTAATAGTATATTATATATATTAATACTGAAGTTCATTATTTGTTCATGTTAATTTAACCATTATGTAATTTGCTATGTTGCTGTTTCTCATTACAATTTTTTGAAAAGTCTTTTCATCTTTGCTCCATGTACAGTACTGGGCAAAAGGTCTTTAGTCCCTCATTTCTTTATATTAAAATTATGAAGATTAAATGAGAAATGGAAACAAATGTTCAGCAATACAATAGGTTTCAAATTGGTTGTTTATGTAATAACCTCAGCAGCAATCTCATTTCCTCTCTTCTGTTCCAACCACTCAGCATTTAGCATCACCAGTACACTAATCACCGGCCTGATCATCTGTTAACATCTATACCTGTTTCTAACTGGTTCATTTTTTTTTTTTTAAGATTAAATATTTCAGAGGTCACTGTGTGGCTTAACAAACAAAAATGACTGAAAATAAGACACAAAAAAGTCCTTCAGGAAGCCTGGAGAATTGTTGCTTAAGACTACATTAAACAAAATGAGTAAGTCTGGCTCTTGGAAATAAAATATAAGGAAATGAGGGATGATTCAAGACTAGTGCACAGAACTGTACATCAAAGCCACTTTATTACTTGTTGTGAGTCATATTAGTGAACTGTTAACACGTGTTACTGTGGCTACTTTTGAACTGTTAAGCCAAAGTTCAGCTTCTTTCCTTTCTTTCCTGTTCACACACCTTCCACTTCACTCAATACTCCCAGCTTTCACACAGCACTCAGTCAAACCAAGTTCATTACCTTGGAAAGCGTGAATGTAGTTATTGCCAAGTGCCACTAGCCTCTGCAGACTGGGATTGAACTGGTCCATTAGAGTCTAAGAGAGAGAGAGAGAGAGAGAGAGAGAGAGAGAGAGAGAGAGAGACTTAGATTGACAGTTCCATTTTCTCTATACAGTATATGAGGTTTCAATTGCACCAATTAATGTACAGTTCAACAAAAGGGTAGCCAACACACTTCAACCAGACCTGGACTGTACACATTCTATAGGCATAAAACATTACAAATATAATTTAAAAATCTTATATTTAAAATATAGACAATTTTATATTGGACACTCCTGTAGATCAGAAGATCAGAGTTAAAAATAATAATAATAATTTTAAAAAAGCCTCAAACGATCCTTCTGGTATCGTCATTAAATTCTAATCACTAAATTAGTGTTGGTAACATTTTTTGTCAGTAGTAAAATAAATAAGTAAATAAATAAATAAATAAATAAATAAATAATAATAATAATAATAATAATAATAATAATAATAATAATAATAATAATAATAAACCCTTATTATTACACACCTGTTCAGTAGAGGCCCATACTAGATTAGACATTTCCTTGTAGCTGTGGTTGAATATATCTTAGAACGCTAAATGCATATATACTAGAAACATTTACAAACGTGAATGATGAAATTAGTGTGTATGTATGTTTAAAGCTCAACTCTAAAAGTAATAACAGTTTAATTATATAAATGTTTTAATGTGCACAATATTCTACACATATATTTAATGTGGAAAAAGCTAAAGGTTCCACACCAGAAACAAGGAAAAGTACACCTTTATTTCTAAGAGTGCACTCTTCCTGGTAGTGTTTTCATTCAGTGAAAATATTTTCCTCAGATGGTACAAAAATAACTGAACACATCACATATTAACACCAAAGTAGCACTTTGTACTGCAAAGCATGGACACGGATCAGCATGTTCAGCATGAGGTTTTCAGACTCACCGTGTATATTCCCAGTGTGGAGCGATGGAGCTGGTCACTGTTGAGCCCTGACATTTTACAGGTTAGATATTGTAACTATCAAACAGTTAAATAACGTAATTAAACAAATACTGTAAATAACCACTCGGACAAAGAGATGTTCACCGTCGTAATGCTGTCTGTGAACTGCTGCCCTCCGTTTCCGTGTGTGTGTATGTGTGGGGAGAGAGAGAGAGAGAGAGAGAGAGAGAGAGAGAGAGAGAGAGACCAAGCAGGTGGACAGTTATTGACACTGAGCTGTGAATTATTGAACAGAGGAGGACAGACAAAGTATGGGCGTGGACTTAACCACCTGGAACAGACAGATCATCCAGTTCATGGTGTGTGTGTGTGTGTGTGTGTGTGTGTGTGTGTGTGTGTGTAGAAAACAAAATGCAATTACAGTTTGTAATATATGTAGACATAAGTTCCACATAATATAACTCTAGTCCATGTGTAAATGTCTCGATATTTCTCCTTTTCCTCTAGACTCCCTCATCATCTCATTCAAGTGTTCACTATGTTTTTAAAGTAACATTGTTACTACATGTTAAACCTGATCAACTTAAACTTAAGAACAGTAGAATTAACCCTGACTGTCTTTAAATACACATTACTAATGAGTGTGGTGTTTGTATGTACTGTATGAGAGCCACCATTAAGAACATGCTCTCATGTAATGTCATTCATTTTTTCAAGTTTTGATTTTATTTTTTCATTTACTCATTTCTTTTCATACTACTATAACTGCAAAAAAAAGAAGAAGGACAATATAGAATCTAAACATACTGTACATTAGGTTGATTTCCATGTATGCATAGGTTAAAATAATATACTTTTTTAACTCTTCAGACTCAGAGAAACTGGTTATCATTACTTGGTGTATTTATTGTATGATGTAAAAACTCAATTGAAATTGTTATTACATATATTATGGTAAAGAAGGAATATTCATTAGAAATGGTTGTGCAATTCAATTCAATACGATACAAAATAATATATATCCATACACTAAAAAGTAGATTATACTTTATATGCATTACATAGAACCATGTCTCTTAAAGTGAGGTCTGTAAAGCATAGCCAAGGGTCTTCAAAAAAAGAAACTTATCACACAGATTGATAAAAATAACTGGCTGACATTTTATAAGGGGTGTGGTCAACCTCAAACAGGAAGTTGAGGCTAAAAAATCTTGAAGTAAAAGAAATGCTCTTGTCACAACATGGTGGATGGAGATGAGAAGTAAATCAAGTTTCTTTGCTTTTTCCAGTTGTTTTTGAAAAAAATTCTTCTTGTCCATCAAATATGGAAACTTTATGGATTTTAGCTTTCTTCTTAGGTGCAGCAATTTCCTCAATTTCTTCACCTGGTTATTTCAACTGCAAGAACATTTTGTTTTCTTGCTTTTTTTGTATGATTATAAGACTTATCGTGATGTATATATTTCCTAAATTTATGATATTCATCCATCCATACTGCTTATCCTCAAGCCTATCCCAGGGAACATAGGGCACTTGGGGGTACACCGTGGATGCGGTGCCAACTCATGTCGGGGAACAAGTACTGTGGCAGTATGGAAACACTCAATCAATTCATTGTGCATGTTTTTGGAATGAGCAATTAAACCAGTGTACCTGCAGGAAACGCAGCAAACATGGTACATGAAAGATTTTAACCCTTAACCCTGGAAGTGTGAACCAAGCCACCATCCTGACCTACATCAATGATGCACAGTGTATATACATAGGATGTACTACATGTACACAATATGCATATACATAGGTGAAGTCAAATCCATGTGATATGTATACATTATAAGTCTGCGGAAGGCCTAGGTTCAGCCTTGGACATTTTCTCAAATTTAGCACTTTTTTATAATAAGTTGTTTTTTCTTTTAAAGAATAAAAATGCATAGACAATGTGCAAATTCAAAAACTGTCCGAATTCCCCTCTGACGCATGCTCACAGCCCAGTCGACGCACTTTATTATATTATATACACCCGTTATATAATTCCTATTATCCGTTATCCCCCAAATGAGGATGGGTTCGCTGCTGAGTCCGGTTCCTCTCAAGGTTTCTTCCTATTGCCATCTCAGGGAGTTTTTCCTTGTCAACGTGGCCCTCGGCCTGCTCATCAGGGACAATCTCACAATCTCATTATTATCTACACACATTTTTTTCTCACTCATACACACTCCCATAAATGTTCTTTTCATTTTGTGAAGCTGCTTTGAGACAATGACGAGTGTTAAAAGCGCCATACAAATAAAATTGAATCGCATTGTAGTGAATTTAGCATAACTAACGGCGATTGGTTGAGCGCGGATGTGATTGACGGTTTCCCCGCCTTACGCCCCGCCTACCCCTGTCTCCTAGCTGCAGCATTCCCCTACTCGGAGTCACGTGACCGCGTGGGCCCACAGTCACTGGTCGGGCTGTGCGCGGCTGGTTGCTTGTGTTTTCCCCGATCAGCGCGGGGCTCCTTTCCGTCTCCTCACCGGGCGAAGCGTCGTCTCCTGTCCACAGCTATGGAGCTTTCAGCGGCGGGGGACCGCGTGTTTGCCGCCGAGGCCATCCTGAAGCGGCGCGTCCGCAAGGTTGGTGTATTTTCAGTTGCGATGCGTTTTTGCGGCCTTCGATTAAACTTTGCTCTCTCTCTCTCTCTCTCAAACACACACACACACACACACACACACACTGAGTGAATTCATTTCGGTGACAATGCCCTGCTTTAGGTGCGGTTCATGAAGGGCTCGGGTTATTGTCTGGTTGGGGTGCAGGGTCCAGACGCAGCGCTGTGGATGCGGTTAGCCTTGCTGGCGGTGTGTTTTTCGGACAATGTGCTGTGATGCAGAAAGCGTTAGCAGGCAGGCTAGTTGTGTGTCTGCCCTGTGTGTGTGTGTGTGTGTTTGAGAGAGAGAGAGAGAGAGAGAGAGAGAGACTAGACTAGCGCTAGCCCGGGAGACGGACACAGCTGTTTTGTGTCTGCCCGCCTTGCTAATTTTGACAAAGAGCAGTCTGCCTGTGCTCGAGAAATGGCCAAGGCTTATTTGGAGCAAACAGTAACCTTAATTCAGATAACTTGTATATCAGTCTGTAACCACAGCTCGTCTCATGAGCCCTTTGTTGGACAAGCCTTGCAAAAAATGATGGCTGGCTTTAAACCCTTCCTGTGTAATGTACAGCTGTCGACATTTTGCTCTGCTTTCAAAGTGTTGTGTGTATTTTGTAGCTGCTGTTTTTTCCTTCTTGATTGTCTGACTGTCCCATTTCCCCATGTGCTTTTGTTTTCATTGCAGGGTCGTATGGAGTATTTGGTGAAATGGAAAGGCTGGGCTATAAAGTAAGTCATCTGAAATGCTAATCGTTATTATTACCACCCGGATAAACATAGCTTATATGAAATATCTACGTCTGTATTGCGTGTGTGCAGGTACAGCACCTGGGAGCCAGAGGAGAACATCCTCGATGACCGACTCGTAGCTGCTTTCGAGCAAAAGTGAGTCTGATTCTCAGTCTTCTCGGGTACCACGTACGATAAAGCTTGTGTGTTTCCTCAAAATCTATCATGCAAAGAAACATTTGTCGTGACAGTGTTAACCTCTCGACTTGTGCATGTCCGGGTTGCACTCGTCTGATTCAGATTGTTGTGTTTGTCGTCAATATGTGCTGTGCATGTTGCACTGACTGACACAAAACAGACGTTTCATGTAAACAACGAGCACATCTGTATCATCACATCCGTAATGGTTTGTATAATTTAGTGACAGAAGTTTCCAGAGTGAGATTGTTTGGTGTGAGGATGTCAATATCAGTCTTTGGCTGATGCTCAGAAAAGTTGTCAATTTTAAATATTGAAAATAAATAGGAGAATTAAAAAGAGAGAGCGAGAGAGAGATCAGTGCATTTTCCTAAAAGTATACATTCATTAAAAGTAAAAAAAAAAAAATTAAGACAAATATATTCTTGCATTCATCTTTTTTTTTGTGGCTATTTATAGGAGTTCATTTTTATTCTATGGCTAGGCAATATGAAAAAAATATCACATGAATACAATCTGGATTGCAATATATGCAAGTTCATTAATAACTTCCTGGAGTTACTACTTATGTGTTAGAGGCTTTATAGAAAGTGGTACAGATTTTGTTGCTTTGTTTTTTGTTTTTTAATCTTCTGCTTGGTTCTGAAGAAAACCTTACTTGTCCCACCCTCTTATGCTCTCCTGTCCATGATAAATAAATTACTTTTTTGAAACACTAGTGAAATATTACTGATGATGAAGAAGCGAAAGTATGTAAATGCGCCATGCAAGGACCTTAAAGCTCAACCTTGGTTGTGTCATGGTTAAAACATGACCTTAGTCAGTTTAACCCAAATTCGTTGTGTGATCAAATCCTTCAAAGAAATACCTGGAACAAATTATATTGGTCGTGGTGCCAAGTGCACATCTGCAGTAATGAGAAACAAACTATATGCAGTTAAGGACAAAAGTTTACATACACATGCGCTAAAGGGCAGTCTTTTTCTTTTCACAGCTCCACAAATTTTAATTCAAGCAATTGGTTAAAGACAGCTTTATTTCAATGGGTCAAAAATGTACATACACCAAGTCTCACTAAAAAGTATAGAATCCAGAAATAAACGTAATAAGTTTATAAAAGCTTTTGATTGCAACCGTAGCTGTATTTAAAAAAAAAAAAAAAAAGCTTTAGAGACCGTGGCTTTTTCCCTGATACAATTTGATGGGAGGGAAAATCCAAACAAACTTAACCTAAATCTCAGAAGAAGAAAAATGTATGTATGGCTCTAATGATTGGCCTTAATGTATCCTCAATGTATAGGAGATAAATGGTGAGGCTTTTAATTCCTAGAACAGCATTTGATCTGTTAAACATAAGGGTGGAAGAATCATACGGTGAGGGTGTTGCTTGAAAAAGGCATTGGTGCATGTCGGAGAATTATCTAGATCTATTGAAGCGAGACTTCATGACATCAGACAGAAAGTTGCAACTTGGCTGTACCAGGATATTCCAGCAACGTAAAGATCTAAACCTTTAAAGTAACAAAATGGCCTCAAGGTCACAGAGTGAAAGTATTGGCATGTCCTGTAGAAAATTTGTGGACATGACTGAAAAATCATTTTTCAGCATGGGAGATGAGTGACACTCATCTCTGTCAGGAGGAACGGGCAAAATGTCCAACAAAGTATTGCGAGATGCTTATGGAAAACTACCACAGGCATATGATTCAAGTTGAGCAAATAAAAGGCAGTGCTTTCAAAGTGTATGGAAACATTTGATCCTCTAAAAACCTAACATAGTAAATTAAGAATAGAAGTAAAGCCTAATAGAACTAAAGTAGATCACTGCTACATGAGCATGTGTGGAGTTGTAAAAAAAAAAAAAAAACGATGTATAGAAACCTTTGATCTTAACTATATGGTGCAAGCAACACACATTCTAGACCAATCTGTCATAGCCTAGCGACGTTTGTGGTGTGAGAAAATGCAGAATCATTATGTAGAGGAAAGAGAATTGGGGAAATTGTCAGCGCTCACTGTGATCTTTGATGTCTATTGATGTCGATGAGTGTGCTCTGTGCCGTTATGGCTGTTTGATGTGTGGATGTTTTTGTGTGTGCTATATGAGTCAAAGGATGACATTATGAACAATTCTTGCAGGAAGTATTCAAGCAGGCTACTTTACCATTCTAAGCAGTCTTGCTCTCTAAGCTATTGTCCCAAAATCTGTGGGCCGGTATTGGTAGACCTGAGATTGTGAGCTTGTGTGCAGGATTAGGGGAAGAAACAGAGATGGTACAAGGCTGTGTAACATGCCAACAAAAAGGGGATTACAGTAATCCTAAGGGTACAGTTATGAAAACCTGAATCAAATGGGTTCAAATTAATTTTCAGCCAAACAAGCAAGAAGCAGAATTTCTGTTTTATCAGGATTTTATTTAAGTGAGCTGGTATCCATTATTGATTTTAGACAGCTGGTTAATGAGCTAGGCGGAAGAGCTGTGATGGACCTTGCACTGGGAGCTAAACCATGTTGCTGAGTTATATTATATATATTTGCCAATGGAAAATATATAAGATGAAACACAGAGGTCTAAGGCCTGATTCTTGTGGGACACCTTTGTGTAAAAAAAAAAAAAATTACAGATGGTTATGAATTGATCCAAAAGTTAAACTGTTAACATAACAGGAGACATACTTGGACTCTGGACAACAGATTCGAACAGATGTCATTAATGACTGCAGTAGTTCTGACCGAATTAGAATGTTGATTGCTCCAGTATCATCTTAGTGTTTTGTTATGGCTTGAAACCTGATTTATAGTAAAATGATCTTGTAATGAAGAGCCAACTGCTTTTTTTAATGGTTTGGACAGACCACAAAGAAGATTACAAACAAGTTAATTATTAACAAACTTGTTAAGTATTACATATTAAGTATGAGTTTCATGTCTCAAGCTACAGTCATATTCTATAACCTTACACCTCATGTCCTTTTTGGTTTTTGCTACCGACAATTTTTCTTGTATCTAAATTGAGGTAAAGAAGAAAAAAGACATACTAAAATGTGCATTGGGCAGTTATACCTGATGACTGTTTTTATCTGAGATTTATGAAAAGTTTTCATCCTTATCTTATTCGTCTCTCCAGAGAAAGAGAACAAGAACTATATGGACCAAAAAAGAGAGGACCCAAGCCTAAAACACTCCTTTTAAAGGTAAGTGTACCTTTATATATGTGTACCTTGCATGAAAATATACCCCATTCATTTTCTTTATTCTTCTCCTTAGTCACGTGCACAGGCTGAGAGCTCACCTAGAGTTCTTGAGTTCAAACCTAGTCGGCCTCAGCCATCTTCCAAACCACCTCCTCCACCTACACCCGCATCCGCACCCTCGTACCATCCCAGTGGCTCTTCAAATGCTAAGCTGCAGTCTGGAGCTGCCCAACCCAAACTGAAGAAAGACATCCACCGGTGTCATCGGATGGCACGACGTCCTTTACCTCGCCCCGACCCTTTAGCTCCGCCAGTCGGTTCTTCTGGTCCTTTCTCTTCCCGTCCGACAGTCAGCCCCTTCTGTGAGACTGTTCGCATCCTTAACCGAAAGGTCAAACCTCGTGAAGTCAAAAAGGGACGGGTGATCTTGAATCTAAAAGTGATGGACAAGACTGGACCAGCCAACAATAAAAGGACTCAAAATTCTAGCCATCAGTCTCATGTTGGGCGCCAGAAAGTTCCCTCCCGGAACAGAGTGATCGGGAAGAGCAGGAGGTTTGGGGAAGTATCTTTTAGATGCCTGCAGCAACCCATGAGCAGTGCTGGATTTTCAGTTTTTAGAAAGCCAATTGAGGCTTATTCAATGGACCCTTCTGAGGAAAAGCCAAAGGCTGAACAAAGTGGTCACAAACCTGGTACAAATCCATTGGCATCTTCTTCTCAAAGTTCAAAATTCAAGAATTCACCTGTGTCTGAAGCGCTTGCCGAGCCACCTCGATCTGCTTCAAGCTCAGAAGTCTCAGACAGTGAACCTCACCCCCCACCTCCAACACAGTTCCACTCCAATCAGTTACCACAATCAGGTGAAGCCAATTCTCAAATTTCCCATGCTGCCAAATCTGCTCCTCAACTAACAGACTTGAAAGCCAAATTGACTCAGTCAGCCATGCCTTCCTCCCCCATGTTCTCTTCCTCATCATCTTCCTCATCATTATCGTCGTCCTCTGAAGACAACGAGCGCATCCTGGATCTCTCTGTGCCTCATGGAGCCGACATGCGAGCCAGACAGCGCCAGCACTTTCGTGGCCGCCGGCAGCCCAAGGTTCCTGATATTCCGATATCTGAAGAGGCCTCAGAGGAAGAACAGGATCTGGATTGGCATCCGGAGATGGCTGCACAGTGTGCCAATGTTGTCATTACAGACGTTACAACCAATCTCCTTACTGTCACTATTAAAGAGTTTTGCCATCCACCTGGACTACCGGCAGTGCCCTCATCTCCCTGCTGTGCCAATCATTTATCTTCTTCAAAAAAGACAAACCCTTAGCCCCAAAAACCAAAAAACAACAAAAAAAGAATACTCTCTGAACTCAGATGCCACACATACTGCCTTTTACAGTGAAGATGTTTGAAATTGAATTTTGCATATGCAAATCAGAAGTGTCCCAACCACACTGTTTTCTCCTTGATAGACTGAGTTGCCTGGCCTGGATTTGCATATTGGAACACGATTGGCTCTTATATTTTATGATGTAATAATGCTTCCCTTTCCAGAATGCTGTGGTGATAATTTTGCACTTTGACCGGTCAGTGCACTTAAATTAATGCCCCCAAAAGGATCTGATCACAAAAAGCATGTTTAAAACTTGATAATGAGTTGAAAAGGGTACTTTTTTTTTTAAGAGTGTTCTCTCATAATGTTGGGTTGTAGAGATCAGGGGGAGGTGAAGAATGATTATTTGTTGTTTGTGGCCCAGTCATGTTTTAGACTAATGCAAGATCCAATCTCATACTGATTTTGCTGTCTCAGTAAACACAGCTGCTGAATATAAGCTACATTTTGAAGCTGAATAGAGGGCATTAACCTGACCGGCTTCTCACCCTTTACCAGGTGAAGATTAATGTCGATCCCTTATTGAACATCTGCGACATCTTTAGCCTGAGGCAGACAAATGCATTTCACAGGATGTACTTGGTGTGATCTTTCTTCATTTGTTTCCCCTGACCTTTATCATCACATTGTGTGCTGATCCGTGTAAAGACATACATTCGGTTATTTAAATCTTTTTAGCCAACTGAAGAGTCTGGTGTAATTATTAACTGCATGAAAGCACCTAACACTTTTATGACTGTGTAATAATAATGGGCTTATCTCAGTCGTTTATTTATTTTATTTTATTTTTTACCACAACCTGCAGTTAATAGTTCAGTGTTCAGAGGTCTACTGCAAAGATCCATATTTACAGACTTTCTATTCTTTTCTTTTTTCTATCCTGTTTTCAGAAGAACATTTATCAGGACTGAGCTCTGTGAAGAAAGTCTACATATTGTAGTAAACTTGATCTGTCTAGAAGATCAGGTTGTAATTTAAACATTTGTTTCATTTAGGTTAGTACTTGTGCCATGTTGTATCCTTTTAAAAAAGTTTCAGATTAGAAGAAGAAGGCGGTTACCTGCATTTATTGCTTTCTTCTTCACGTTCCTGGGAAAGCAGAGGCTTTACAATTTACACTTGGATATCATTATATTACCACAGCATGCTCTCAGGATATGGTTCTCTTCTATCTTGAGCCATCAAGTCACATTACCAGCACTGGTATCACCCATCTTTTTTTTTTTTTTTTCATTTGTGAAAGCCTTTGAGGATAATCCAGTAAGGTTTACTGGATGTTGATGGTAGACTAGACGTGCGGCACTGGTCGCCATGTGGCAGTTATAAAGGAAATGCCTTGTTTGATCTCTTTTCCCCATGCTGATATAATTTTCTTAGCCTCCAGCCAGGTTGTAATTAAAGGCGAGCTTTAAAGACTGCAAGTTCTTAAACACAAAGCAGAGACTTGTAGCAGCAAGGAGAGTACAGTAGCAGCATATAATTAAATATTAAAGTGACTTTGTGCCATCGCGACCAAAGACGGTCGAGGACAAACTTATGTAACTTGATTAATTCTTTCTTAAAATCGCCGAAAGTCACTGCTTCTCTAAAATGAGATTTCTGAATCCTGGTTCATGCTGATTGACAAGCCAAATATTGTCATTTCTTTGATCACTGGTCTGTCATTAGAAGATTGTCAGAACATGGAAAACACACTTTATTGCGCAGTCTGTTATAGAATTCAGCCAAGAATTTACTTGGATCGGTGCGTTCATATTACACAAGTAATAATCTTGCAATAATGCTGAAATGGTGCTGAAAACCACCATGCATGAGTACTTTTGTCCTGTTTACAAAAATATTGACAAAACCTTTGTAAATTAACAGAAAGCAAGCTCGTTTACAAGGTGATTAATTCACTGCTGTAGGATCAGGTGATAAACTGGCGTTTCAGCTTCCCCTGCCCCCCCACCCCCCAGAGCGAGTACCCGCCTCAGTAATTACGCCTAATATCCCGGACAGAAACAAGTGCTTGTTGTCCAAACCCCGGCTTTTAGATCTCAGCGCCAGATTAACCACAATTCTTCATGAAAACTTTTCCATGACAGCATCTGTCCCTCACATCTTTATTATATCTAATTGACGACTCCGACTTCCTTATTGAATCATTTCATTCTGTCCCTGATGGTTTATAATTGTCCAGTACACTTAAGCATCGCCAAACTGAAGCTCTTGTTTTATTGTGCAATATTATTCATATTGCTTTGGCATGATCTCAGAAGTCTGTGCAAACCAGCCATAAAATGATTTCCAGTAACGTGGACCGAAATTGATGTGAAGCTTGAAAAGATTACATTATAATTCCATTTCAATTTCATGTGTTACACATTTACTTTTATTTATTTGATAGTAGTACTTATTTGATGTTAAGTAGTTACCTATTGGTGATAGAAGCACTGCTTTTTTCTCGTGCTACCACAGGGTTTTCTACAGGTTTTTAACCTTGACTTATACATCTTGGCATTTTTCCTGCTCTAACACACCTGATTCAGCTCTTAGACAGTGTCTTCGAGCAGGGGAAACACTAAACTGTGCTTCTCCAGGACCAGACTTGGGAGCTCTAAGGTTCATGAGCATAATGATTTAACAGGAGTTTAATAGGACACGCTTTCACTGTGCAGATCACAAACTGATGTTATGTAAGGCTGTGTTGGGTTTTCTTTTGTTGTTGTTGTTGTTGTTGTTTTTTTGTTTGTTTGTTTGTTTGTTTGTTTGTTTTTTACATGAAGCTCTTCTATAAAGCATGACTATGATTTCTGTTTGAACTACATGTTTTTTCTGTGACATCTTCGTGTGAGTGAATGAAGGCATGGAGAGAGAGAGAGAGAGAGAGGTTCGGCCTTATCTATTTATAGTGCTGCAGTATTAACGCTGATGGAAGTGTACACATGGTTTTTAAACCAGTTTCTGTCTGTAGGTCTTGGTGTTCTTTATGCTGATGTAATCATGAAAAGCCTTTAAATATTGAACTATGTATTGAGTTTGAACTAACGAACTCATTATATATATATATATATTTTTTTAAATCCTGAATGTTTTTTTTTTTCTATATTAATTTAAGTGAATTTGTTTTTGAGCTGGTAAAAAGTTGTTATTTTGATTGTGCATTCTGTATAGGTTTTTTAAATTGTCTGGCAAAAAAAAAAGAACATGAATTTTTGTACTGCTATGAAGTAGGATAGCTTGGGGAGGGGGGTGTTTGAATAAATGCTTGATTGTGGTTTTTTGCAAACGAATGTGTGGTGTGGTTACTTTAAAAAACTTCCCCCAGTTTTCACTCCGACAGTGTCGACAATTAAACTGAGCGACCTGGAATCAGACAGGTTGTGATTGTGCTAGATTTGAGTTTGATTTTTATTTGCTCGACATTCACACTGAAACACACGTAAACCACTCTGGCGTTTTTTTTATGGTAATATGCGTGCGGCAGACAAGAAAGGCGGGGGTGTGATGTGGCATGACGCAGAGCGGAGTAACTGTTGGCGTCGCAAAGTGACTGTTTTCCTATAACGGCACTTCCTGAAGTGATTTATTGCTCTTACACAACATCAACTTGTGACTTTTCATGACGGGTGATGCTTTTTACTCATTTGTAATTAAAGTAAAAAATAAAAAAAAACAGATTTCATAGACAAACACTTATGTTTAAGGGAAACGGGAAAGTCCTCTGTCTTGCCATGCTGGAAACTTGCGTATATTTTAAAGAAAGCTATCAACAAAAACCTTGTATATATATATATATATATATATATATATATAGACAGTTTAGTTTAGATCACTGTAATTAATATATATATATTACAGTGATCTAAACTAAACTGTCTATATATATATATATATATATGCAGGATGTGGCTAAATGCAACAAAAAAATGTAACGTATTTAAGATCTTTACAAAGATACAGAAGTTTCGGTGATATACATCCTCGAGATCAGCATGAAGCTGAGTTTGGGTAAACGTTGTTTCCACACTGGAAAAACTTTAATGAAACTTTATTTTGCTCAGATGCGCAACTGAACAATCAGATTCTTAACTATGAAGCTTAGTTTAAGATTCTGAGTTTAAGAATATTAGGGAATTTGGCTAACCAGCTGAGCAGAGTTGTTTATTTTATTATTACTCTGTATTGATGTACTGAAAAACTAGAAGTCCTAATAAATAATAAAAGAGAGAGAGATAACTGCAGTAGGTATCCTCAGTGTCCTGTAATCGATCAGGTCAATGTACTGTACATGGGGCATTCAGATCAAACTGGGACTTGTGATCAATTTTTCAATGGAATGAAAAACAAAACGTGTAAAGGTGTAAGATTGACACTTACAGAAGACTTCAAACATGGCACGGTCCTGGCCGAGGTGGCTCTAAGCCTACTGCAGTCGTTCCAGTGAACATTCAGCGAGTGACACGTGTAGTCCTTGAAAATAATACATGAAAATAAAACAATGATACAATAAATAATACAAAAATAAAGGTAGTTTTTACTTTCGTAACGGTGTTCTGTTATTCTGCGCTATCAAAAGTCCTGGTTTGACTTGGAACACCTCTTATATACGTTGTGCAGGGATTATGGTGGGACTATCACCAAAACTAAGGGTCAAAGGGAAACACAGACATGGGGGCTTCCTGTGATGTAAGGCAGCCAACCACTTCAGGGAGCTCATGAGAATGGAGGAAGATAGCATCTAAACATACAGCACCATTCATTCATTCATTCATTCATTCCATCCATTGTGTATACCGCTCATGCTGTGCACGGTCATGGGCAGGCCTTGAGCCGATTTCAGGGAAATTTGGGTACATGGCGGAAGGACTGGAGGGAATCCACCAAGCATAGGAGAACATGTAAAATAGACCAAATATACCACTCACTCAATCACTCGCTCATCGTCTATACAGCTTTATCCTGTATTTAGGGTGGTGTGGGGCCTGGAGCCTATCCCAGGAGACTTAAGGCCAATCCATCACAGGGCACACACATGTGCACAATCATTCACACACTAAAGACAGGCCAATTAGCCTAATCTGAATGTTTTTGGACTGTGGGAGGAAACCACCCAAACACGGGAGAACATGCAAACTCCATGCAAATAGAGTCGGGAATCGAGTCTGGCTGGGAATCGAACCCAGACCTAACCACTACACCACCGTGCTGCCCCAAATATACTATATACTGTATATATAGTATAATAAAAACATCTTTGTTATTTATATATATATATATATATATATATATATATATATATATATATATATATAAAACAAAGATGTTTTTATTCTAGACTTAAACACTAAGACTGTGTCTGACACCCTGACCACTGAAACTGTTCCAGACTGTGCTGCTTTATAAGAGGAAGCTCTGCCCCATGCTGTAGTCACGCTGTAGTCTCAGATCTAGTTGTACTGAACTCTTGTTTCGAAACCTGTCTTTATGACTTTGTTGTTTAGCTGGACACTAGATGGCACTAACCACCAGCATACAAAGAGAAAACAAGCTCCTAGGAGTGGGGCGTCTGCTCATTTTCTCCAACCAGTTGAAAGATAATGTTCCACAGATGCTGCGTTACAGAAAAATAAGCTGGTTTCTGTATACACAACCATCATAAGTCACTCAAGTATTCCCAAAGAATTCAGAAGAACGTCACAAATGACATTTACATATATGTGGAATGGTGCGGCATGATGAAATGATGGCCTTTAGGAAGCTATTAAAGCCAGCATAATTAAAGCTTGGAAGTGCTCTGGGATTGCTGAAAATAGACTTTCTGCTATGTGAGCTCTAGTTTCTCTTAAAAGAGGTTGCCTGTGAAATGATGAATAAGAGCCTTAGCTCTGACTGAAAAAGAAACCGAGCAATTAAATGTGTGCTGCAGAGAGCCGATGGCCGAATTTGGTTTATAAATCTCTTTTAATAATTGTACTTTCCGATATTTTCCTCAGGATTGTATCAGGATAGAGTATTCACATCAGGAGCTCTAAAGAGAGTGGCGCCTCAGTTTTGGAAAGAATATGGCTTTATTTGTGAATGTGGGATTTAACATTTAATAAAATCATGGCACATGTACAGCAACAGTACTGAAATAAATTGAGGCAGTGAATATATGATTGATTGATATAAACCAGCTCAGAATTTGCCAAAGAAAGTATTTCCTACACCGTTACACCACCTCCTCCAGCCTAGACTGTCGACACAAGGCAGGTTCATGGATTCATGCGATTGGCAAATTCTGACCCTACCATCTGTCTGCCTCAGCAGAAACCAGGATTTGTTGGACCGGGCTACATTTTTTTTCAGTCTTCAACCGTCCAGTTTTGATGAGTCTGTGCCCAATTCAGCCTCAGCTTTGTTCTTGGCTTACATACTGTAAGTGAAACCCGACATGGGCTTCTGCTGTTTAACCCACCTGCCTCAAGTTTCGACAGGTTGTCCATTCTTTGTTGACCTCTACCATTAACAAGGCATTGCTGTTCTGTTCTGCAGAACTGCTGCTGGTTTGATGTTTTTTCTTTCTTGCGGCATGCAGTGTAAACTCTGGAGTCTAGTGTGTGAAAATCCCAGAAGATCAGCTTAAAATAGTCTAACTGGCACCAAAAATCATTCCATATTCAAAACCACTTAGATCACACACCCATGGCTGCTGGCCCTTTATGTATTGCACTGCTACCTCATGATTGATTGATTTTCTAAAAGAAATTGCATAAATCAGCAGGTGTACTATACATATGTCCCTGATTAAGTGCTCAGTGAGTGTATATTTAGGCATGTTATGTTCATTTTTGCTCGTTCCAATAATTTTGTTCTTGACCACCATCTTTTAAATAGTGATTGAAGTTCACTGTGTGAGATAAAACACTACACAGTATTGTTATGATGTACTGCTCTGGAATGATGTAATGCAAAAGTGACCAAAACCTTTTTAATTAACTGACATAGTTTGTTCTAATTGCTTGTGTTAAATGCAATACTGGTTCTAAGGGGTAAGGGTCTGGGGTTACTGATCGGAAGGCCAGGGGTTCAAGCCCCAGTTCAGCCACTGTTTAAATTTTGAGCAAGGCCTTTAACTCTTTCTGCTCAATGGGTGCTGTACTGTATCCTGGCTGAGCCTGCGCTCTGTATCCAGCTTCCTAACTGGGATATGTGAAAACATCATATCACTGCACTGTAAGATTGCTATTCTTCATTCAGCTGCTGCAGTCAAGTGGTCACCATAGCAGAGCACCCGATCTGCACGAGAACTTGGAACAGGATTTACGCCTGATTCCCTTCTTGATGCAAACCTCACATTTTACCTAGGTTTAGGACTGGCACCTCATCTAGTGGCTGGGAATTGAACCCAGGTCCGCATGGTAGGTATAGGAAACCTACCACTGAGCCATAAATGCCCTCAAGGTGCTTTAAGGTCCATGTGACAAATAACCTTATAATCTTAATGTTGGCTGAGTAACCTTTCCCCTACACAAAGGTACTCCTCAATTTAGTCTCCATCTAAACCCATCAAAGTCGCTGTAGATGGTTTCCCACTGTGCTAAAGAATGTTTATGGAGGCGACACCATTGACAAGAGCACTGTGCACAGATTTATGAAGAAAGTCAACTGAGACAAAGGGGATTTTCAAAGAGGATTCACAACTCAAATGGTGCGAATGCATGCTTTGTGATGGAGGCCTTGTTGAGTGTACAGTATAGAGGAAGAGTTACTCGACCAATATGTGCAGTTTGAATCAACTGTGTCAGTTAATAATGATAATTTTTTTAAAAGTTATGCCCGTTTTTGCATTACTTTCGGTATAGCCTTTGTATTAGACGTGTACGCGAAGTGGCGCACTAGTCTGAATGACTTTTTTGTAGGGTAGAGTGGATGAGATTTGCGTAGCGGTGAAGCAGAACGAGTGGGCGGGGCTTCAGTCAGAGACTACACTGAAAACACTGGCGGCATCATTAGGAGAGAGAATCCACTACTGAGCTGCTGCCATATTAACCTTCCAGTCTACAGCTGAACTGTTCGATTATTTAGTGCCGTGCGGCGTTGTATCTTTTCTGTTGTTCACCCGTTTCTCATATTCACCGCCTGAACAAACCGCCACCCTGAAGTTCATTGTGGTGATCCTGGCCGCCGGGATGGTGGCGTTTGTCGGAGCCGTAATCTGCATCATCGCCGCGGTGCACGGCGGCTCTCCTTCTCCCGCAGCCGCAGCCTCGACCGCCGCACAGCCCCTCGCCGACAACCAGTCCCTGCCTGCGGGTTCGGGTGTCCTCACCTTCCCGTCAGGCTCCGTGGCCCGGGCAGGACCGGTGGACGCGCTCCATGGGAGCAGCCCCGACTCTCCAACCTTCTACGGGATCACCGGGAGAACGGGAGGCGGCAACGGCGAGCAGCAGGTGGTAAGAGTCAGCAAGCTGATCTGTACTCCGGTTCCGGCTGGAGAGTGCAGACCGAAAGGCTTCCAGGCGGACGAGCAGACTGCGCACGCGGGCGATCAGTGGGGGGATCTCCGCGCTACGGCGGAGGAGCTCAGGCGGACGGTGGAGCAGCAGGAGGAGGAGATCCGCGCCGAGCAGCGCACCATCCGCGACCTTACCGGGAAACTCTCCGTCTGTGAGAGCGGCACGCGCAGAGGCGAGGGCTTGTGGGCTGGGAGGAGGGACACCAGAGACGGGCTCATGATGCAGGACGACGCGGGACCGCCTGCACTCACTGTCCGCGAACTGGAGAGAGCCATCATGCACATGAAGGAGCGCATCGAGAAACTGGAGGTACACATAAGCCATATACAGTGTAGTCGTGTGTGTTAGAAATTGTTTCATGGCAAACAGAAAAGAAGTCGTTACCCCGAATCAAAGTGTGCAGGATCATTTGCAAAATAATCTAAATGGAATTTGCCTCCTTTGTTCCCAGTTTCTTTGATGTGTCACTATATGGAGGGCCACTTAGAAAGGCTGCCTTAAATTAGATCCCTTTTATTATGGTACAATGAAAATATATAGTGCGGAAGGATGGTTGAGACTTCAAAGTGATCATAAACTTTCAAATAAATGCTTAACATTTTAGTTTTGAATGTGAATAATATTTATTCAATATTAGGTATCCAAGTGTAGCTTATAGTGTATGCTTATCATCATGTATTTAATTTATTTGCTTTTTTATATTTAAAATGTATTTATGTTAAGGTAGCAAAGATTTAATAATTATAATATGTAATTCCAACGCTGTGAAATGTTTGTTAATTAATAATGTAAGGCTGGACTGAAAGAGAAAAAGGTGAAGGCATTGGTTACAGACAATGAAATTTTAATTATGGTTGAAAAGAAAAATATTGTAATATTAGCCGGGGATATCGATCAGTCTGTCGTGTCTCATTCAGCATACTGTCCCAAACAATATGTAAAAATTGCACACCAATAGTCCTACATGATCTACTGTACAATATTGCGAGTATTTTGTGTTATTTATGTGTCCAGGCAAAATATATATAATAAAAAGCTACATTTACTTTATTAGAAAATAGTCTTGCCAGAAGCTCCTTGCAGCACAAAACAACAGGTGGCATGGTTTAATAGTTTGTCTTCTAGTGAAAAAAAATGCATTAAGCGTCTAAGTGACCTGCAGGAACTCAGGATAGGCATTTGGCAAAACACAGGCGTTTACTGTATACACGCACACACCCACAGAGAGAGTTTAGCAAAGCAGTGGTAGGTTTTGGATGCGATCTTGCTGTGCAGATGATCACGCATATTTTTAAGCCCCCCCCCCCCGCCCGCAGCTCGTTTCTGCTCCGCTCGCGCGCGCATCGTGCTCGGGGTGATTTACGGCTCTGCGCTAGAAACGCGCGGCTCTGATTGGCTGCAGTCCGAGCGCTCGCGCCATTCCCGGGTTTGATCACAGGAGTGCCGCAACGCTGAACGGCGCGCGCGTGCTCACGCCACTCTCCTGCGTGATTAAAACCTCATTCGAAATCAATAATGTCAATGCTCCTGATGATTAATTAAGAAGCTGCACGTGAGCATTACATTAAGGAGGACGCAAAAAAAGTGGAAGAATAAATAATAGGTTACAGCTGCTGTGCTCCTGCCAGAACAAGTGTAGTATTTAGGCGATTTTGATTTATTTTAATATTCTGGAGCATGCATGATAAATTACATACAGCAGATCTGAGGATGCATGAGTTCTGTAGCTGCTGCAGTGTACAGTACAGTGCTGTTTCCCTTGCAGTCCACAATCCAAACTGATGATGATGATTATGATGCAATGCAGTTGCATGTAAATATAAATATGAAAATTCTCACCCAAAGTGTGCAAATACCCTATAAAATTAAAGCTCTGAGCATGGTGCTGAAACAAATTAAGCACTGACTTCCTGCCCAATCCTCTGTTGCTGTGTTTTGTCAAACCTAATGGTGTAACACCTGCCTTCTGTGTTCATATTTATGCTGTAGGCTCGGCAGGCAATATAGCCTCAACATCGATGTAAACTGGGATCAAAAACAGATTAAAATGAATCCAATATCAAGCCTGAGTTACACACCTGTCTATATCTAACATTAATGATCAATGTCACTCGGTGCATCCCTGATCAAAACTCATTTATAATGCATGCATGTTCTTGTAGGCAGAAATTGCTCCACTGGCTCACAACCACACAGAGTCGGGACACAAGGGTCAGAAGGGCAAAGGCAGTGTCTCGAGTGCAATCGCACACCATGGAGCCTCAGCACAGCGACGAGTGGAGGATTTGGAGCGAGAGCTGAAGCGTAAGATGCAAGTCCTGGAAGAGGAGAGAAAAACACTTCGAAAGGAAGCCCAGAAACATCAACAGCACATTGACCACGGACTGGACGCTGTCCACCAACGCATCAGCAGTCTTGAGCAAGGTGAGAGAGTGAGAATGAGTAAGAGATGGATTAAATGAATGAATGTATGTATGAGGGAGTAAACAAATGGTTGTATAGATATACAGACAGAGTAAACAAATAAACATAATTGTATGTTAAATGTATTCATATATACAGTATGTGGACAGTATGCATGCAGAATTTGATCACTTTTTGAAATAAAAGGTTTGAAGAGAAAGGTACTGAGGAGAGAATGTAATATCTTGTTGCACCAGTAAACATTTCATTAGTTCTGACATAAAGATCCAATGTTATAAATAAAATAAAATAAAAATATAACCTAGTAAGTGATTCACTATTAATTAGACATATGTGAAAGGTTCATTTAAAGAACTGTCCCATTTGTATGTGCATAATTCAGCTGGGTTATAAATGGTCCCTTTGGTTGTTTTTGACCATGTTATATAAATGTAAATAATTTTCATATACACTACCAGTGCAAATTTCTGACCAGATTCAATATTATTTGAATTATTATTGCTTTTATTAAATATTTTGATAAAAAAATTCGGGTGTAATTTGTTTCTAAAGCAAATGTAAACATTGAAATGAATCATTTACTAATTTATGCCTCAAAATGTGTCAATAATACTTTCGTAATCTTTCGTAAAATCCTTATCATGCCATAAACAAAGATTTAAAATGTAAAAGAAGCCTGCAAGTCGGGAGCTTAGTCTATTTGAAGGAGCTCAAGTCTGTTTTGGTGTGTGTGTGTGTGTGTCAGGTCTGTCTGAGAACAGGTTCCCAGAGGGTTACAGACTCTCATTTCCTCTGCGGAGCAGCTCAATGTATGCTGTGGTGAAGCGAGCAATCCCTATGCTGCATGCCCTCACCGTCTGCATGTGGCTCAGACCTGCGCAGAGCATCCTGGGAACTGCAGTTTCTTATGCTGTTTCAGAAGACCCTCATGAGCTGGTGCTGCAGCAGTTAGTCCATGGACCTGTCGAGCTTATCATCAAAAATGAGGTATAAACCATGTTTTATGACCAGGGAACGGCCACTGCATTTAATTCAATGTGTGTTATGTGAGTATGTGGGTACAATAAAAATGTACAATTTGATTTGGTCCAGAAATACAGTATTTGAATAAAATGACTTTTATTTTTTGTTTGGGACAGTGGCGTAGTGGTTAGCACCGTTGCCTTGCACTTCCAGGGTCAGGGTTTGATTCACTGCCACAGGTCTGTGTACGTAGAGTTTGAATGTTCACAATCCAAAGACATTCAGATTAGGTTCGAATGGGTATTTCCTGATTCCAGGTAGTGTCTGTGCATGTTTGATTGGCACCCTGTCAAGGGTGTACAAGGCCTTGTGCCCGGGGGCTTCTAAACTAGCCTCCAGGCTTACCACGGGGGGAATTGGAAGATGAGTAAGAGAGTTAGAGTATTAGATTCTTTTTGGTTGGACAGATCAGTTCACAAATTATATATAGTTATGACAATTTGTTCACCACTTACACCAGCTCAGCATCATTAAGTGGTTTTATTTTTCACTGGTTAATTTCTTTTTCCTATTATTGGCGGCCTTTAAAATGTTAGTCGCAGTTCAACATATAGTTCTTTCTTTGATACCCCTGCTCATGGCAAGAGCTTTCCTGTGACTGTAAATCCTCCCAATAATAACATAATTGAAATTCATGAGATTCACTCACTGCCCCGAGCCTCTCGTTATGATCAGCAGATCAAAATGAGAGGGTTTAAGCATACCGTAAAGCGATGTTTGAGAAAAACGATGCTGATGAAATATTCAATTTTTTCCCCTTCCTCCTATAGGTGGCACAGTTCTATCTGAACCTCACGATGGGTTCTTGGCAGCATGTTTGTGTCACTTGGAACAGGAGAGGAGGAGTGTGGCACGCCTACGTGGGAGGCAAGCTGAAAGGTGAGGGGAAGGACCTGGCAAGCCGCCACTACATCCGTCCCGGAGGAACGCTTGTCCTGGGCCAGGAACAGGTGAGTCATACGCGGGCTGGCGCTCAAGACGACCAGCTGAGCTGAAAACTGTAGTCATAATTCCAGGCATGAGAGCTAAGCAGGTGTATATACAGGGTGAGCAAAAGCCGCACATTCATATCTTTAAACCTATGCTAGATAGAGAGATATGAATGGTGTGTGTTATGTAAGATAAATGAATTTTATATGTAAATGTTTTATATAATTTGCAGCAAATCATGTTTGAAATCAGGGAAAGACTTTATTCTCACCATGTACTGTATTTATAAATGCAAAATTTGTAGTAATTTTAAAATGATTGTATTCTAATGGGGATAAATCATTTACAGAATTAGGAGTTGTTGCACTCATATCATTAATGTATGGTTTTCACTCATTCGTTCTCACATGATCAGCAGACAAAAAAACAAATATCTTATGTTTTTTAAGACAATAAATTATGTTTTAAAGTAATACTACTACTACTATAATAATAATAATAATAATAATAATAATAATATAATTTCATTTTCACCCGTAAAGGAGTGTGATTAATTAGCACTTAAGTTTTGCATTCTTTATTATTATTATTATTATTACTTTTTAATAGTGCTGTTTTTCACATTGCTACATTTATGATACATGATACTGCCATTCAGAACAGAAAAACATAAGTATTCCAGGAGAGACAGCTTCTAAACAGTCCATAGACATTTCTGAACAAGTTATCATGAACATGGAGAAGTTGCTTGAGTGCTCTTTGGTTGTTCCCGTGATGAAGCTTGGAATTCATGAGGATTTCAAAGATGCAGACATGACACAAGTTTTCCTTTGTATTTAAAAAAAGTAAAGTTTTTGTATCAATACGAATAGGGTGCTGACTGCTGTCGTTTCTTCCATGCAGGGTTCAATGGGTGGACTTCGTTTCGAGGCAACACGGGCTCTCTTAGGCGACCTCTCTCAGTTTAACATGTGGGACCGGCCGCTCACTCGTGCAGAGCTTTCCGCGATAGCCCAGTGCAGCACGGGAATGCTGGGTAATGTAGTCCCTTGGACCAGCCGCGAGGTGGAAGTGTTCGGAGGGGTGACCAAGCAGCCGGCCGAGCACTGCTCTCATCACACTAGCGTGCAGCAGTAAGGTGGACACGTCAGTAGAGGATGGGGTGGTGGGTGTCTGAGACAAGGTGGTCAGATGAAAGGAGACTGGAAATGCTCGTCCGGTTGAAGCAATTATTTAATTGTATAGTTATTGTTTATTTTTTATCAGGAATATTTTTTTTCAATATTTTGCAAAAGAGAAAAGATTTACAAAATTGGAACTTGTAAGACAAATATGCTAATTTCTTTTGTTTATTTTGAAATAGTAGGAATACATCAGTTCATTACATCAGTTTGATTATTTCTTTGCACTTTAACTTTTTGTTATTCTTCATGTTGAAGATACAGATGTTACATAACGAAGCTCACTTGGACACAACCTATAATCTGACTGCAATGCCTACAGAGGAGGAAAATCTGAAAGTATTTAAAATTAAATGCAAAAAAGCAGTTTAATGTTTGCAAATTGTGATATTATTAGTTCGTAATCTATTTTCCCTAAATGTAGTCATTTATTTAAAAAAAAAACAAAAAAACAGTGCTTTGTTCTTCTCACCACACGTCCTGCATGCCCTGATGTAATCACTAATGACGGGCCTCTCGCAGGAAGTCACACTAATGTACTGTATACATGCCAGTAGAAGCCATTAATAGAGAATGGGGTCATTTTTGCAGCTCAACTAAGTGATTAATGGACTCAACAAAAGTCATCCCCTGGTTCTGATCACGACGTTATAAGAAACATTGTGTTTCTGTCCTTTCATGATTACAAGGTCTGGTTTTCAGTACAGGATAGTTGAGCAGATTTGTGAACAGCACAAAGTTGTGTGCCGTGAATAAGCTAGCACGGACGTGAATAAGACTTACTCACTGGATGAGTTGACGTTATAGTCTTTAATTCATGTCTAAGGCCAACGTTTTTTCTTTTGTAAAATAAGCTACTACACTTTACTATACTATAAGAACTATACATTTGTTTAAAATGATTACAATATAATATAAAATACTAATCATGTTCCATGACGTTTTTTTTTTTTTACTTTTATTTTATTTATATATTTTTTTAGTTTTTTATTTGCTGTCTTATATCCTAATATTAAGTAAATACAGTAAAGCGAATAGGAAAGTTTTGTACTTGGAACGTTTACCTGGACCCATTTATGTTATATTTTATTCTGGTAGAAATCTTGGCTCAAACTGTTTTTTCTACCTGACCTTCCATGAGGTCCATAAAACATTCAATGACCCATGATGCAGTGCATTTTGTTAAGCAATTGTTGTTAATATCTATATGTTTAACTTTTGATAACTGTGACTAAATCCACATTCCATATAAAAAGAGATGCCATAAGAAGTGGGCTATGTAATATACTGTGTATCTCATGTATATATATATATATATTTATATTTGATCAGAGTGTTATATCAGAGTATGTTATTATTCTCAGAGTACACTGACTAATGAAGTGAGGTAGAGATTCGGCTGCGGTGTCCGTACTGAAACTGAAACACGGAGCACAAACGCCAGCAAACAGTGGATCTTGCACCCGTTACTACTGCAAATAAACCTGAGAAGATATTAATATTGTTTTGCACAATTCCGTGATGTTTGATCAGCAGCATGTAGTAGCACAAGGATGACCATTTGACGGCTGAACTGAAAAGAACTATTGATCTATCATTTATATTCAGTGTTTATCTTCTTTAAAGTTCATTTAAGCTTATGAATAGTCGTTTATTACTGTTAATGCGGTGCCTGTTATTTGTATAAAGATGTCACTGTAATGTCATGCACCTGGTATATACATAAAAAATATTAAAAAAAAACCTCATGCTAAAAGAAAAATCTTTCTTGTGTTGAGCACTTGCTACTCTTTTTTCTTTACTGTTGCTTTTCTAAATTCTTCTTGTATCGTTCCTTCTGTTACTACGAGACTAACTCTACAAAACATTTTACTATCAGGAGTTGAATTGATTTCACTCTTTAAAAACTCTCATTTGTTTTCTTTCATTGCCTCGGTTATCTAACAATGAAAGAACCACACATAAATGTACTCTACTTCTTATTATTTATCCTTTGGCACTGTCTGCGTTCCTTAGCAACCATTCCATCACATCTCGCTACAGAGCAGAAAGCCAGAAACACTTTGCTCATCTTAGGTCACGTGGCAAGCAGAGGAAAAACACGTGCTCGTCTGGAGCTCTAGTGCAGATTAGAATAATCTTACCCATCCTATATGAGAAATGCAATGCACATGCAGTGGTTGTTTGACAGGAATTGGTACAACATATTGTTAAAGTATCAATAAGCACAAATTAATTGATTAATCTAGGTAATACATATCAAAATTACATGCAGTCTGTAACAGAAATGACTATACTGGGATAACTTGTATTATTCTAAAAGCTTTACAAAGTATTCGATTAATCTAGCGATTTTGGTATTCGCGGATCCTGCAATAATTTTACTATATTAAATACAAACCAGTTTGTTGCAGAGAAAGAAGATAAAAGCACCAGAAGAACTAGGAGTAAAATAAAGTAAAATAAAATCAAGTAAATTGTTTTACTAGAAGTAAAATAAAATAATTATGCCCCTTTCTATTTCTTCTTTGAAGGGATCCAGTTTTCTATTTAAATCAGATTACTGTGTTCTAATGCAGAATATGGTGTTCTAATACATACAAATCAATGTTATTGGAGAGACCATTAGTAAATTAACTGATAAAATGAGATGTATTTTATTGAAGATAATGATCTCATACTGTGGATTTCAACAAGAACAAAAAAAACAAACAAACAAAAAAAAAATTGGATCACCCTACAAATTCTATAATGCAATTTGCCATAAGAAAAAAAAATTATTAACAGAAAAGTAATTTTTAAAAAAGTATAACTGCAAAATAGATTAAATAAGTTGTCAGTATCTTCTCCTTAATGAGACACTTAGGTCCTTGTTTCTCATACAAACTCCCTGCACACAGACCCGAGGCGGGAATCAAACCCAAACAGTGGAGGTGCGAAGCGACTTTGTCTTCTTCTAAAATGAGACTCTTGGGTCCTTGTGCCATACTGTGGTACTTCTCCCCCTGGGTATAGACATTCTACTGTCTGTTAGATTCCTTTTTTTGTACTTCGCACACAACAAAAAAATTAAGAAAATTAGAAATGTAACACAAACCATTTGAAGCAAATTCTTCATACAGGTTACATGCAGTGTAAATAAGTCATCACCAACTATACCGCTTTATCTTGTATATATAGAGTCATGGGGGGGCATAAGGCACACCATCGCAGGGCATACACACAATACGGGCAATTTGTACTGTAACTGGCAATTAGCCTAATCTACATGTCTTTGGACTGTGGGAGGACTGAGAGAACATGCAAACTCCATGCACACAGACCCTAGATGGAAATCGAACCCAGACCCTGGAGGTTCAACGTGACAGTGCTACCCACTAAGCCACCATGTCGACAATGTAAATAAGTCATATTTATTTATTTACATTTTCTTCATTAGTAAGATCACTATTGAAATTAGGGTCTGGCTATGGTGGTCTAAAAATTAGGCCAGGGAGAATGGAACATATACCCAAGTCAATTAGCAATTTTCTACAATCTTCTTATCAGGTCAGACGTGTAGATCTACTTTTGAAGAAAATGGGACACATACTTTCCTTCCAGTCCTCCTTGTGAAACTAGACTGGAAATGTAGCATTTACTGTATTAAATATACTAGTTCTTCTTATAAAACCTTAAAAGTATAAACAAATGACATTGATTACCTCAGGGCCTAGCCACGAATTAGTAATCACATCTAATCTTGCATACACTGAATGCATAAAATATTTTTAAAATGGGTTTAAAAAATAAAAACATGAGTGCATGTGTAATAAGATAATCAGAAAAACATCTGCTCCAACTATTTACATCTACATGATCTTATACATTATATGGAGGAAAATATTTGGCAAAACCTGCAATCCAAAAACATATAATTCAACATGGAGTTGGTCCCTCTTTTGCAGCTATAATCGCTTCCACTCTTCTTGGAAGGCTGTCCACAAGATTTTGGAGTGTTTCTGTGAGAATCCATGTCCATTCATTCTGTACATTATTTATGAGGTCAGGAACAGATGTTGGACTAGAAGGTCTGGCTCGCAATCTCCAAAACAGTTCATCCTAAAGGTGCTCGATGGGGTTGAGGTCAGGGCTGTGTGTGTGGACCAGTCATGTTCTTCCACACCTAACTCATTAAACCATATCTTTATAGTCTTGCTTTATGCACTGGGGTACAGTCATGTTGGAATAGAAAAGGGCCTTCCCCAAACTGTTGCCACAAAGTTGGAAGCATACTGTAGCATTATCCGAAATGTTTTGGTATACTGAAGTATTAAGATTGGCCTTCACTGGAGATAAGGGGCCTGATTGAAACACCTGAATTCAATAATTAACAGGTTTGGTCAAATACTTTTGTCCATATAATGTATCTTTTCAGACTAGAGAGAAGTATATACAAAATATGAATTAATTTACCTTCAGTAATTTTATTGTGGTCAGAGTCATGGGGGATCCAGAGCCTATCCCACGCACCCTGGATGTAAGGCTTAATACACTGTGGGAGGAAGCCATCAGCTGACACCGTGAGCACATCCACACACTCACTCACACGTAGGAGCAATTTGGCACAGCCAATCCACCTTATGGCACGCTTTTTAGGAGGTAGGAGGCAACCAGAGAGGTTGGTGGAAACCCACACAGACCAGACCCTAAGCTCATGCTCAGTGGCATCGGAATGTCGGAATAGACTAATATGAAACATTAGAAGCACATAAGTATTAGATTCCTGGATAAGTCATGGGGGTTAGAATATGAATTATTATTTTAAGGAATGGGTCATTCTGCAAAAATGATGGAAAGTGCTGTCACTTATTGATGTTGATGCCAAAATCATTTTAATGAACATAACAGACCCATTACTTGTATATGTTCAGAAAAAATTGTATGTACAGTACATATAATCATGAAACACATTTTCTCACTGTCATGTTCAATATTTAATTGTAGAATTTTTTTTTAAAAAAAGGCCAAGTTCAAAGAAATGTCTTTGATTATACAGTACATGGAAGTGCCTGATCAATCCAAATACTTTTTATCTAAAGATTTTTTTTTCATGAAATAAATCACAACAACATTCATATCTTATTAAATACGTTAAACACTAAAATCATGAAAAAATAATGGATTATAATTAATAATATAAAAAAGGATCAGTCAGTCCTAATAACTCTTCAATCTAGGTAACAAGATGAAGAGCACTCGATGAATGCAAAAGGTATGTCAGATGTCTCCCTTTATTTGTTTAGAAATGCCAGAATTTGTTTTGCAGTTTTTCGGTGAAGGTTTTAAGTCCATCATGGGTGTTACTCATTTTATAATCATTACTGTCAGAAAAATTAGTTACAGCTAATAATGAATTGATTTTTGCATAAATGAAATCCATGTGGTCTTAAACATGGAAGCCATTTTGTAAATAGTTTTTGTTTACAATAGATTTTTCTCTAAATTGTCATTGGTGTTACCGTCATTGTTGTTTCTGTTCTTGTTACTATCATTGGTGTTACCATCATTGGTGTAATGTCATTGGTGTAATGTCATTGGTGTTACCTGGACGTGAAGCAACACTAGTTATTGCATGTATTAAAAGTTTATTGATTCATAACGTTTAAAAGTAAGTTATTGCTATTAATCAATTTCTAGGTGTAAATGTAAGATCTAAATTGTAATTTGTGTTATTGTCATTGATGTTTCTGTCATTGGTGTCACTACTATTGGTATTACATCATTGTTGTTACCATCATTGGTTTCACCATTATTGGTGTTACATCTTAGGATAGTTTTCTACTGTCATTGGTGATACCAGGAAGTGAAGTCACACTAATTATTAAATGTATAAAAATAAAAATGCATTAAGCTCCACTTTTTTTTAAAGCTCCTGTTCTTTCTAAACAGGAGCTTCGTTGTGGGGTGGGGTGGTCCCTCTTCCCCTTGTGCTCCCCTGTTATGTGGGGTACCGCAGGGCACAGTTCTTGGACCTTTACTGTTCTTTTTTATATTTAACTTGTCATTCCACTGTTATGCGGATGACATTCAGTTATACATTCCACTGAGTCTGGACTACCCTAGCCCTCCAGAAACATTGGTGGATTGTTTGTCATAGGTTAAAAGTTGCCTTTTTCACAACTTTTAATTTTTTAATGAAAATAAATCCACACTTATTATGTTTGGTGATCATGGTACTCTGGTCCTCCGCCCCGTAAATTCGGTAGGTCTGCCAACTAATCTGAAATCTGAGGTCAGGAATGAGGAGTGATTTTCGATACTGATCTCCGTTTTAATAAGCAGATCAACGCTGTAATCCGGGCTAGCTTCTTCCAACTCCGCTTATTAGCCAAGGTCAAATCCTTTCTTGGCTGGAGGGATTTTTTTTATCCTCCAGACTGGACTACTGTAATGCTTTGTATTATGGCATCGGTCAGTCTTCACTCTGTATACAAGAAAGCTAAAAAAATTTAAAAGTTTTATTTATTATTTATTGTTTGTACAAAACGCTACTGCTCGATTTTTAACAAATACTCCAAAACATTCCCATATTACTCCTGTCCTTCAAAGCCTTCTTTGGCTTCCAGTGAGTCTTATAATCCAATTAAAAATGTTATTATTTGTTTTTAATGGCTTCGCTCCAGGACTGTTTTGTGTATGAAGCCCCGGTCAAAAACGCAAAGGCTGTGTGGAATATAAATAAAATTTGAATTTGAAGTTCTTGTGTATTCATAAAGCTTAAGAGTAAGTTATTGCTATTAAAGAATTTCTAGGTGTAAAAGAAGAAATACATTTCTGCAGATCACCCAAATCCCACCTTTTCTGTAGAATGACCTGAATATTAAAATTTATGTGGAGAAAGGAGTAAAAAAAATAATAATAATAATAAATAGGACGAAACGATACTATTCAAATGTATTTTTATTTGGGTGCAGTTAAAACTGTTTATTTTTTTATTATTGTTTTTTAACCAATCAAACCGGTTTTTTTTTTAACCTCTTGCTTTCTCCTCGTCCTTGTTTTCCCCGCCAGGACAACGGAAGTAGCTCGATCACGTGGGTTTCCTCCTCCATGGTTGCTATGGCTGGTTTGTCTCCATGTCAACGGTAGTTGAAGAAAGTAAGTTTCCTCGCAGCGCGAGAAAGCGGTAACGTCACACACACTGAGTGAACACTGCTTAAATAGAATAACATTACGATTATTGATTAGCGTTAGTGCTAGCGGTCTGTTCTGTGCACAAACACGTCTGGGTAGATAACGCCTGTATGGTTACTATGTTAGCTTGTTAGCATTTAGCCAAAACAGAATTGCACCGTTATGTCTAACCACACTTTTCTGACTACTTCTCCTAAACGTCCAGTGTGTAATGTAAATGATTCGGAAATATCGAAAATAAAAATATTAATAATAAAGAGACATTTCAAAGCTAGCGTCACTTGTGAGCATAACGTTAATATATTGGTTTTCATTGTCCTGCTAGCGCGCTAGTCAGCCCAAGGTAACACAGCTAGCTGAGAGCAAGATATGGGCATGTCTAAGTTACATGGCTGGAGAAATATGTGTAATTGTTATCTAGTTTTATTTATTCTTGCAGCGCCGGTAAGTTTGACCACTGCTTGCTTTCCCTGTACATAGCTTAGGGAAAATAATGCTGAGTGCCTAGACTTCTCTTGTTAACCCAAGTTAAGTAAAATTGTTTTCTGGTCTGCATCCTACAGAGATATTTGTTTATGTGTTGTTGTCGTTGTTGTTTTTATTATTGTTGTTATTATCATTATGATTTTAAGTGAATGGTCTGTGACTTCTTGTCATGCCTCACATTTGTAACAATTACCAATACTCATCCTGTGCATTCATATGCACTGTCTTTAATACCTATTATGCAAGAAACATCAAAATATCTGGAAATAAAATTATTGATGTCTCTCACATCTAGTTTTCTATGTTTTTTGGTTTCCCCTTCAGTAAGAAATCCAAATGGCTGAAACAGGAGAAAGTAAGAAAGAGGAGGCGGACTACAAGAGATTACACAGCTTTCCTCTCATTAGGGTTTGTATTCAGTTTTATTGCAACTAGTTATGTTTGAAGTTTTCATTATATGATTCAGTGTGTAGAAATGCAAATGCTCACTTAACACACCTCACACTGCATCACGTTCCCCTTGATCCTCCAGCACTGCTCGACTGGTCACAGCATCTCTCAGGGATCGAGAAAGACACACATCTTGACTGCTTCCTGTTCTGGCACCTAGATCTTGGAATAAACTTCCTCTAGATCTTTGTACAGCCAAGCCATAGGAATCTTTAAGAGGCGGCTAAAGACCTGTCTGTTTCTTAAGTATTTGCGTGTAATAGTAATACAAATACTATTAATAATTCTTCCCAATAAGGGTGCCCTAATCAGTTGGCCACTGATCGAAATTGCCTGATAATCACTTAATTTTTTCAGATTGGTTGTGTCTCAAATGGCCAACAACATAAGCATGCAAAACGCTTTAGCACACATAACCTTATTCACAGATTAAGAACACCACTGTGTGAATAATTTGAGTATGAAAAGTTATCCGCAAAGGCAGCTGCTAAATCTTGTAAGTCAACCCTCACTAGAAGCCCACAAAAGCTCAAGCCTTAGTCTGCACAGAGTAAAAAGGCTAAAACCATTACCAAAAAAATTATATTTAAAAATTTTATCATAAAATTAAAAGAGCACTTCCCAGCTCTGGCCAAGGTAGCCCGTGCTTACTGTACCGCCCTATGCATGCAGGCTTATCGTAAGAGACTATTCAGTACTGCTGCACACATTCTGGATGGTAAGAGGATTAGGCCTAATAGTCTCAGAAATATATTTCTTTATAATCTACATGAAATAATACGAGAATGGAATGTAGTGTATATGTTGGCTTCTGATGAATAAAAGTTTACATTTATTGATACTTTCTCAGATCTTAATCATATGTGTGCACTTTTGTTAGAATTGTACAGATTGGAGAACACATAATTTCCATGAGTGTTTGACTGATGGTAATTCTAGCTATTAACCTAGTGAATCAGTGTAGGGATATATTTAATGATGCACTTACATAAGTCACTCTGGATAAAGTACTTGCTAAATGTAAATACCAACTTTGTCATTGAAAAAACACAATTAATAAGCTCAGTAAACTCAAGAAGATGACAAAATTGTGTCTTTCATAAACATCCAGTATACTGATTAAATTTTTTTAATTTTTGGAATTTTCTTACGCATGAGCTTTGAGTAAAATGGTTCACAGAAAAGTGTTAAATCGCACATCCATTGCAGATGCAAAAGCGCTGGAACACTCCCACCCAGAACAGCACATTACACTCAGTCATACTGCTTTGTTTCAGTCAGACCCATCTGCGAAGCTTTGTCTCTGATGCATCTCATTCATAATGTTACTTAATTTCAGTAAAGGTCCATAAAGAATAGGAATGTGTCTGTAGAGAATGTGTCCTCTCATGAAATACTAAATATGTAGTCAAATCCACAGTATTTGGACATTGATGAGGGTACTGTTATATTGCTTAAACACCATATTCCAGTGTCTAGGACGTAATAATTATACAGTATAACGATGATGATCACAAAGTGCAGCTTTGACCTTTAATTTAAGCAAATGTTCAAATTTGTTGAGCAGTGTCAATTAGAAGATATGGTTTTATATTTTTAGGACTCCAAAAGTAACTTCTTTCTTTCTTTTTTTTTACGTAGGGCATTTCTGGGTTGCTGGAATTGAATCTGAGCAGATAATCTACACTTAAGAAAATACACTTAAGAAATCATCCTGCTACTTAAGTCAGCAGTAATATATTCAGTAAATACAAAGGAAACTGTTCATTACCAGCCATAAATGCCCACATCATAAGATGAAATGTGTGCTTTGGATCTTGATGAGTTCCTTTCCTTTCCACTTCTCATTCCATCATTACAGTACAACTTGACATTTTTTTTATCGGTTTGTAGACATAGTTTCAGAACTGTATTTTTGGACTCTAATCGGTTTTCCTATTTTTAAACTTACCAGTGTTTTACATCTTGCGGTAAACCCCTTTGTATTTACTCTGGTGAAGGCTTCTCTTGATTGTTGACTTTGACAGATATATCTACTTCCCAGAAGCTAGTCTTGATCTTATTGCGAAGGGTTATTTTTCACTAGGGAATAACTCTCCTGTCATTTAAAAAGTTAGTTCAGCATCTATTCTTTTTCTTTTAGGAAAGTATCAGATAGTTGATTTGGTCACACTTAACTGGGGTTGCTTCAGTTGGTCAGGTCTAAGGTCAGCAACGTTATATGCCAATAAAATGAAGTCAGCTGATGACCTGAATGTAATGAATGACCATGTTATCACATAAATAGAGTTTTTCTTTGCTAATGGCACAGGCATTTTCCAGAACTCAAATTGTGAAAGAGTTGCTGTGAGAGCATGAAGAATCATGGTCACATATGAACTGGTTACCATATTGTGTGTTTTAATTAAAACTAAAGGTGACTGAATGAAATCTAAGAGTTGTTTTTTTTGGCCAGACAGTGTAGCCTTTTGGACTTTCATATTGAGAGTTAACAACAACAGATTCTTCACACACTTACCGCATTTGAAATGAACTCTAGATCTGCTTATTTGTACTTGCAGTCATGGTAGAATGACACATTTTGCCATACAAAAAACTGATCAGCCAGTTGTTCTGTTACTTTTTGTCCTTCGCATATAAAAAGTGCAAGAACACTTGTACACACTTAAAAATATTTGGATCGATATACCCTCATTTTTTCCCCCCTGTTTCTGTTGTAGCACACAGACATGCCAGAGGAGATGAGGGTTGAAACCATGGAGCTGTGTGTCACAGCCTGTGAAAAGTATGCCACCAATAACGAGGTTAGAACTGTATGCATGTTTCCAGGTATGGGCAGGGGTACTGAATTGGCTCTGTGCATGGCTCTGTTTTCCCACCCACACTCGTAGGAGTGTTGACAGATTCTCAGTCTGTCTGGCTCCGAGTCTAAACACTTACATCATGCCGATCCCTCATAGTGTATCTGCCATCTGGACAGTTACTGTTGCCTACTCGTCTTGTAACCGTTACATCCATCCATCCATTCTGTTAGCTTTGAGAACTTCAGTAATGTGGGCTGCTGATTGACTCACAACAGTTTTATATTCATGTCACGGTTGCCAAATCTGCTAGAAGCAGACTGGTGCCGCTTAAATAGCAGTCCCAAAGATGCTAGCCAATAACAAAAATCCAACAGAAGGTAGCTTATTTTTAACTGCCGGAAGGTCATTTCTAATTAAACCTTTAGCCTTTCAGATTGGTCTGGAAAAATGAAATCATGAATCATATATTGTTAACTGACTGTTTATTTCTGCTTTTGTTTAAATAGTCATCCTGTGTTTTCTGTATTTTAAGAAACCAAATTAAAAGATAGTAAAGTAAAAACTGAAATGAAATAAGGGTAAAGTCAGTGCATAACTGAAGAATATTAAGAGTATGATGTCGACTTTAATGGCTCTAATATTACAGTTCTATACAGTCTTGTGGTATCTCAGTAGTTCCTATTTAATTCCACCATTTTGCATTCAATCCAGAACATCATATAGTATTTCATAAGGAAGCAGAAATTTTATCAGTGTGTGTATTGGTGCATGAATAAAGAGAAGCTATGAGAGTGAGTAGACCAATTTACTGAACGGTAACAAATTGTTTAAGAAGTTCACGATTATTGCAAGTGTGTCAGTGTGCATATGCTTAGTGTTGACTTGACTATTACTGTAAGTGACTTACATTATTCTCTTCCTCAGAGTGCGGCCAAGATGATAAAGGAGTCCATGGATAAGAAGTTTGGGAGTTCCTGGCATGTGGTAATCGGCGAGGGTTTTGGATTTGAGGTGACTCATGAAGTAAAGAATCTGTTGTACATGTTTTTCGGCGGTAGCCTGGCGGTGTGTGTTTGGAAGTGCTCCTAGCGCTGATGTCACTCCAGCCACTTTCCTCTTCCTTCACACACTACCTTCTTTTATATATTTATATACCTGCGTTCACAGTACTGTTTCAGCTATGCAGATCTTTTTCTACTTGACTTTTGTGTGCATGTGTGTTTGTTGCGTGTGTATGTCTGAGACGAAATCTGACAGTATAAGCCGTTTACAGCTCACCTACTGTACTTTTTTCTGCTTTTTTTACATCGAATGCAGGGCATCATTCAAAGTATTGACTAATAACTACTAATAATTGTCTCAGTGAATTCTATGGACCCCGGAATTCATTTTACATCCAACGGATTTATCACATTCTGTCGTGTGCTGTGTAGCACTGCTGTAGTATTCGACCCCAAGGTGCAGTTTGTAATGTGTAATTGTTTGTCAACCTGTAATAATCACATAACATCAAAAATACCTTAGAAAAACTGTGATTTACAGTACTGGCATGGGCTGGATTGGCTAGTGTCTTTATCTCAGGCTTTTGTTTACACTTTTCTGGCCCAGAAATAAGCTCCTCCCCAGCCAGATCAGAGCTGCTCAGGTCTGCCCATTATTTCATGCCTTATGAGGCAGCAGAGGGCTCTAAAAATTACAAACTGCTCCTTTAAGAACATATGTCCTGTGTGTTGTGGTGTATGAGAGAGAAACATTTTTGTCATCTTCATGTACCTCCACATTAGATATCTTTTTTTAAAAATACATCTACAAATACCCCCTATTTTTTTCCTTTCATTTTGCCTGCCAGGCAATCTGCTTTAAAGAACTTCCTCTATACTTTTGTCTTTTTTTCCACCCATATCTCTGACTGTTTTCTTTACTAAACCAGCATTTCTATCATGTGTGCCATGTTGGTTAATTTAAATACAAGTGTAAATCTTTTTAAATAAAGAAAAATGTAAATTGCTATCTTCCTTTTGTCGTTTTTAAGTAGGGAAGCTAGACAGTTTTTAACCGCTTTAGAATTTATCATGAAGATACTATAAGTAAGGATGATAGGGAAGCAGTTACATTATATACTTTATTTTACATTCTCCCATGAATTGTGTTCCAAAAAGGTTATTTTATTAGTTAATAGATCTATTTGTTTTTCTAGGGTTTAGTTAAATACAGTCATGTTCTATATAATGTGCAGGCTATGTTTAATTGCATCTAGAACAATACTGTTTTTTTTTTTTTTCCTCAGAAAGCTAAAACAATACAAATGACATTAGGTAATCAAGTAACATTAACAGCCAGTTATTATTTTAAGACACAAAGGTCTGCTGTTCTAGAATAGTATTTGCAAGTACAGTGTGGTCAAGTGCATTTGCACCATAATGAAACTGGCTCTCATGAACATCATCCCAGGAAAGCAAGACCAAAACTTACCTCTACTGAAAAGGAGATAATCTTTTAGAGTTACCCGCACAAAAAATCCCCAATTAAGAACATCTCAGATTAGAGCTTGTTATGAAGGCTTTACAGAGCCTAAGTAGCAGACATCTCGATATCAACTGTTCAAATGCGATTATTACATATTTTTGATGGGGGGGAAAAAACAAGCATGGAGAGAGCCAAGTAAACTCTACACACAGCCTGGAGGAAACTCCCAACCTTGGAGCTGCAATGCATCACTACTAATTATTAAGCTATTAAGATGCCAAACGACATTTCAGGTCTGTGCTATTTATTTGATTCTACATTTACTTGTCATGTTTGTTGATTGGTATCACTCTCACTCACTCACTCATCATCATCTGTATTCAGGGTCACAGGAGGCCTGGAGCCTATCCCAGGAGACTTAGGGCACAAGGCGGGGTACACCCTGGATAGGGTGCCAATCCATCGCAGGGCACACACACACTACATACAATTTGGGAACGCCAATTAACCTAACCTACATGTCTTTGGACTGTGGGAGGAAACCGGAGGGAACCGACCAAGCACGGGGACAACTCCATGCACACAGATGCTGGCCAGGAATCGTACCCGTGCCGCTCTGACTGGTATCAGTACGGTTTAAATTCCAAATAAAGGCCCAAAAGGTCCTGAAGGAGAGCCGTATCACTACCCCTGATTTATCAAAATTAAACTCATATTTTAGTATCTCAAAATATTACAATATTTCTTAAGATCAATAAAAAAAGATTTACAACACAGAATTGTCCAGCTTCTGTTAATTGTACTATCATGGTCAGTTAACCAGTTAGTGGTAGTTTTGGCACTGTGGGATGGTGTTAAGTCCTGCTGGAAAAATAACTCAGCTTGTCATGAAGTGCTCTAAGATGACTACTTTGACTTGATAAAACACAGTGAACCAAAACCTGCAGATGACATGGCAACCCAAATCATCACCAACTGTGGAAACTTAACACATAACTCCAAGCAACGTCTGTTCTTCTCCAGACTCCGGGACCTAAATTTCCAAATATAATGCCAACTTTACTTTCAGCTGAAATGGGGACATTTGGACAAGTCCAGTTCATTTTTCTCCTCTCCCAGGTAAGCTGGTTCTGATGTCTCTGGTTCTGTGTAGCTTGATACTAGGAATGCAACAGCTGTTCTTCAAGACGTCTGAGCATAGTGGCTCTTGATGCCCCGACTCCAGCCTCACACAACTCCTTGTGAAGTTCTCTGAAGGTCTTGAATCAGGCTTTGCTTGACAATATTCTTAAGCTTGCAGTCTTCTTTGTTGTTTGTGCACCTTTTCTTACTACACTTTTCCTTTCCAGTCCATGAATATGCTTCAGTAAAGCATATTCAGTTCTTTAGCCTACTGTCCTTGTGAAGAGTGTTGATGATTATTTACTGAACAACTATGAAGTCAGCAGTCCTCTCCATGTGTGAACTGAACTAGGCTCATCTACAAGATCTACAAGGTATTTATACTGTATGAATAGTAATTTACTTAATCCCAAAATGGATCTTTGGAGATACTGGATTTGAATTTTTTTCATGAGCTGTAAGCTAATATGAACGAATGTACAGAACAGAACAAAAGTTTGGACACACCTTCTCATTCAAAGAGTTTTCTTTCTTGTGTTCAAGTCTCTTCTGCTTGTTGCCTGTCCTTAGCAGTGGTTTTCTAGCAGATATTCTACCATGAAGGCCTGATTCACACAGTCTCCTCTTAACAGTTGTTCTAGAGACGTGTCTGCTGCTAGAACTCTGTGTGGCATTGACCGGCTCTCTGATCTGAGCTGCTGTCAAGCTGCGATTTCTGAGGCTGGTGACTCGGATGAACTTATCCTCCGCAGCAGAGGCGACTCTTGGTCTTCCTTTCCTGGGGCGGTCCGCATGTGAGCCAGTTTCTTTGTATCGCTTGATGGTTTTTGTGACTGCACTTGGGGACACTTTCAAAGTTTTCCCAATTTTTCAGACTGACTGACCTTCATTTCTTAAAGTAATGATACCCACTCGTTTTTTTCTTCACTTAGCTGCTTTTTTCTTGCCATAATACAAATTCAACATCTTTGAATGAGAAGGTGTGTCCAAACTTTAGGTCTGTACTGTAGGTGTGAACGAATTAGTGGCTCAGTGGTAGGTTTCTCGTCTACCATGGAGAAGGCCTGGGTTCGATTCCCAGCCAATGCCCAAACCCCAATGCAGTGCTGGTCTCAAGCCTGGAATTGTGAAAGATGTTTTGCTGATATTGTAATTTAGCGAGATGCACTGTAAATGTATGTGTATTTAATTTTTAAGTCATTTCAGAAAAAAAAAATTTTTTTTTACAGTTGCTTTGTGGCTCCATATCAAATATCACTTAAAATACTCAGCTATATGAAGTTTACTTGAATAACAGTGCAAACTAAAAAGCCCTTCGGTAGCAGTTTCTCCTTTCTGCCCTGCAGAGGTACATATTTAAATAGTGCTACGTAGGCAAAATCTGATGCCTGTAATTTGAAGTCTAAATTCTCTGTGACTAAATGATCTGCCTTTAGATGTTTTTTTTTTCTGGTTCACTCTATCTGCCTCACATCTATGTGCATTTAAGCTATCCCATTTTATCTCTTCCTTTATGTGTTCACTCTCTCTTTATTTTGCCCAGCAGCAACAGCCAGACATTCAACATATACTTCCTTTTCATTCACACACACACACACACACACACACACACACACACACACAAAAAAAACACTCCTTCACCATCAAGTGAAGTGCATTCTGCTTTTTTCCTCCAAGGCATTTTACCATCCGTCTCCTTTTGTACATCAGCTTCTCTGGAAATGGCTCTCTTGGACCAAAATAGCATTACTGATCCTACACTGGTGGTATAGTAGTTAGCACTGGGGCCTCATTCCTAAAGGGTGTGGGTTTGATTCCTGCGTTGGGTCAGTGTGCGTTGAGTTTGCATGTTCTCCCCATGCTTGGTGAGTTTCTTACAAGCATTTGTTTATCCTCCCATGGTCCAAAGACATGCAGGGTAGGCCACTTAGCATTTCAAAAGTGCTCATAGTGTGTGAGTGAGTGTGTGCTTATGTGTCTCGTGCCCCAAGGCCCTGGGCTAGGCTCAAGGCCTTGTGCGACCCTGAACAGGATAAGCGGTATAGAGAAAGAATAAGTGAGAGTGATCCCACACTAGCTCCAAGTTTGTGCACAGATTGGTTCTCACCAGGAGCACTGGAAATGTTGCTCATCCCACTGCCTCCCTGAGCACAGAGACCAACTGAAAGAAGGTCGTGTCTGGGAGGAGATAACAGCAGGAAAAGGATTAAAAGGCATTGGACTAGTAGTAAGGAAGGAGGGCGGCTTTTAATTAGCTTTTAAATAAGTTATTCTCTTTTTAACTCAGTGTTTCAAAAATAACAGACAAGTCACGTAGTTTCATCACTTACGAGCTTGTAGACATAACACAATATCAGTATTGCCTTTGACATGATTACTATGTTTTAAGGAATACTCATAGCATTTTTAAAATATTATTTCTAATCTCTGTATCTGTAGATAATGTGTGATTAAATTAGGTATATATCATGTGTGATTAAATTAAGTGTAGATTATGTGTGATTAAATTAAGTGTAGATTATGTGTGATTAGATTAGGTATATATTATCTGTGATTAGATAATGCGTAGATTATGTGTGATTAGATTAGGTGTGTAGATTCTGTGTTATTAGATTAGGTGTAGATTAGATTATGTGTAGATTGTGTATTATTATATTAGGTGTAGATTATGTGTAATTAGATTAGGTATACATTGTGATTAGATTATGTGTAGATTATGTGTGATTAGATCAAGTATAGATTATGTGCGATTAGATTATGTGTAGATTATGTGTTATTATATTAGGTGTAGATTATGTGTGATTAGATAAGGTATAGATTATGTGTAGATTATGTGTAAATATGTGTGATTAGATTAGGTATAGATTATGTGTGATTAGATTAGGTGTAGATTATGCATGGTTAGATTGTGTGTACATTAGGTGTAGATTATGTGTGGTTAGATTATGTGTACATTATGTGTGATTATCTTATGTGTAGATTATGTGTGATTAATTTAGGTATATATTATGTGTGATTAGATTATGTGTAGATTATGTGTGATTAGATTATGTGTAGATTATGTGTGATTAGATTAGGTGTAGATTATGTGTGATTAGATTAGGTATATATTATCTGTGGTTAGATTAGGTATATATGTGATTAGATTGTGTGTAGATTATGTGTGATTAGATTAGGTATATATTATGTGTGAATAGATTAGGTGTAGGTTATGTATCATTACATTATGTGTGATAAAATGTAGCCTAGCCTCCACAGATTGTGCGTCACCTGTCAGAGAGTCTGTATCAAGGGAATACCAATAAAAACACATCCCAAGGAGAAGAACACCGCTCATGCACAAGGAAAATGCCAGTGATGTTCTTTTTCCCCATGAGTTTATTCAGTGCCATCACAGTTTCTCTGTGTGTGTCTCATTCGCCTTCTCTTCTTGTGTCACTATCCCCCCTCTCTCTGCTATTCTCCTCCCTACTTCTTTGTCAGTAGATCACTTGCTCTCTCATGAATTCACACACATACAGAGCACAGTAAATAAAATATTCATATATAGCCAGTGACTAAATTTACCATGAGGGAAAACATGCTTCAGTGGGACTTATATTTTTCATGTGAACAATACACAGACAATGAATGAACATGTCTATATTCTGTCCTTACACATACTAGCGTAAACCGCATTTGGACAGTACCACAGTTCATTATAAGGTAGAAGACATAAGGATTGAAATAAGAGCGAACTGTCTAGTTAACAGGATAAAAGTTCAATCTTGTGAATGATGCATAAAGAAACGAATGAATGTTTCATTCAGTCTGCACCTGAATACAGTACATACATGCAGTGTGAACTGTTTCTCCTCTTTTTCTCTTCTCTGCGCTAGTGTGTGTGTGTGCATCAGTAACAGAGGTCTAAATAAACCTGTCATGGACTGCAGAAGGAAAAATACCCCTCATCCCTGCAGCGTGATTGGAATGACAGAATAATACAGTCGCATAGTTTCTTCTTTGGCTGTTCTCGCCATCGTAATGGTTTACTGTTGTGATGTTCAGCATCTTCTGTGGTGTGTTTTGTGCTGCGGTCATCAATAAGTACAATATGATTGATGGAGGGATTTACTGTCATTTTTTAAAGGCGGGAAATAGGCAGTCGTGTACTGAGTCGGGCAAATAGGCTTTTAATAACGCAATTAATAATGCAGTAGTTTGCATTACGAAGGAGGCGACACGAGACGACCCGTGTCCAAAATATAATACTACCGCATGGAATATTTGTCCTATCAGTAATTAATTTTATGTTTTATTGTTCCAGACAGCAGCTTGAGGTATTACCCTATCCTTCACACTATAAACACTCACACACTACATTCATGTTTACACATCAGGGTCGTGATGTGGCACATTACTCAGTATGTTGCACATTTGCACACTGCTCATGTGTTACACATTTCTTGTTCTTGCGTCTACACTGCTCATTTAGACATAAAATGAGGACTTTGGAACATGGACAGTAACACAGCTACTGACACCCATATTATTTAATTTCCTAATATTTCAATCATTTCACACTTCATGTTTCAATCATTCAGCTGGATCGTACCCACGCACCATATTTTACCTTTATATATAAATTATATATATATATTTTTTTTTTTTTTTACCTTGCAGTTTACACTTTCTGTAAATCCTGTGTAATTTATATAATTGTATACACTGTATTTCATGTTTGTTCATTTCTATATACCAACCTAATTTTAATGTAATTTTTTATTGGAAATTCTATCTTTATTATTCCCTACTGCAATTATAGTGAAATCTTTCAGAAAAAAAAAATCTTTCCATTTTAGGTCATGGACAGTCATGCAGTATAAGCATTTCATTGCATATCAAACTGTTTATGGTTGTGTACATGACAAATAAAATTTGAATGAGATTATTATTTATTACACCAAATTCCACTACACTTCTCAAGCTTTCCAACAGTGTTTGACTGATGGTTCTTACTTAGTAACCTAGTAACCCAGTGTAAGGATCTACCCTACTGTAAGTTGCTCTGGATAAGAGCATCTGCCAAATCCCTAACTGTAAATGTCAGAGGATTTCAGACTTGACTTACAGTCTGGTCTATAAGTATTTTGACCAGGGGCGCACGATTTTCATATTAATTCTGTACAACACCACTATGGATTTGAAATGTAGCACTCAAGATTGATGAGTTTAAGCTTTAATTCAAAGGGTTTAATAAAGATCTCGCATTAAGCATTTAGGAATTACACACAAATTCTTAAGACAAAGTCCATTTTCACTTTTTCACAGAATGAACGGTAATTACGCACTACCATAATAAAAAACATTAGTATATATATTTGAATTCAAAACTGGAACTGGATATGACCTAATGCCTCCCTTGAGCCGTTTTGTCTTCAGCAAGTGAAAGGTCAGGTGAATGACCTTGAACATTCAGTTATCTCAGTGCATTCTGGGACATTATCAATTGTATTGTATTGTGAACCCATTGTTTTGTACTGAGAGGTTTTGTTCACTGCCTCCATCAGTGCTTTTATTTAGAGTTCTTACAACTTGATTTAACATTCGAGAAGGTGTCTTTTGAATGTAGATTTGTACAATTATATTTCTACCTCTTCCACAGTGTTCTTGATTTGGCTAGATGTTGTGAAGAAGTTTGCATAATTCCATGATCATCCAATTTTGTTTTCTTTTATTGCTTCTTTTGCTGCTGAATAGACCAAATTATTTATTTCAACTAGCCTTCACTTGTCTTAATGAATCTTTACACTTTGTTTTTTATTTTATTTTTTATTCCAATTATTTTCTATAAAACACGCTTTGCACGCTCAAATTCTCTGGCAGCCATGTCATTAAGCCCTTGTTTGCCCAGCTCAGATTTTTGGCATGTCCAGATTGGAATCAGATCGGAATCATATTGCTTTCATGTAGTCTGAACACTGAAAGAAACATAGTGAATCTGATTTTTGCAAATCCAATTTGAACCACATTCAAATGTGGTTTGAAATCAAATTCAAATCAAATTCCTAAAGATGTGTCTCAGTCTGCGCACTCTACCCACTAGAATCAGATTTCAAACTTTCCATTACATCACTTGCAACATGATATAGAAGTTCAAGTCCACATGATCTTGTGGTATGGCGATGGATCCATAGTTGAAAAATGAGCAGGAAGACAAAGAAAGAAAGGAAAATGAAGATGAAGAGCAGTAGTCCCTGGACAGATGTTGACTTGATAGCTCTTTGATTGCACTTTAGGAAAGGGTGCCTCTGTACAGGCAAAGCTACAGGGAATGTACAGACACAAGACGAAATCTGAGGAAATTTTGACTTGCATGTTATGTTGTCTTGTGGTTATTAGTCTGCTGCTGCTATAAGTCATCTGCATCTGACATCGCACAAAAACATGTGCTACATTTTACCCATACCTCCAGCTTCGTCTACCACAGCATCCAAAGCGGACCAACACAGGTCGACACTGTGTTGGATTTGGGCTGCCAGTCTGAACGGATCAAATCCGACCTGATCACTGTCAAATGTGTGGACAGTCAGTCCCAAAGATCAGATTTGTGAAACCAATTGGATTTACCTTCAGTCTGAACAAAGCATAACCAAGCATGTCCAAGCATGGGGCAGTGTGAATTCTGTCCTTTTGGTCCTCTTTGAGTGCTTGTTGCAGTTACCATTTTGACCACTAGGTAGGTGTTAGGCAATATCTCAATGGCGCTAAAGTGTGCAGAAATCTAAACAGACAAGTATATTTGTCTCTGTCAAAAAATAATATTTAATAGCATTGTAGCTTAGTGGTTAGCATTGTCGCCTTGCACCTCCAGGGTCCGGGTTCGATTCCCAGCCAGGTTCAATTCCTCAGGCTCAATTCCTCTGGGTACTCCAGTTTGGTCCCACAGTCCAAAGGCATGCAGCTTAGGTGTAATTGCCATTCCCAAATAGCCCGTGTATGTGTGTGCACTGCGATGGATCCCACCTTGTGCATTAAGTTTTCTTAGATCGGCTCCAGGCCCCTATGACCCTGTATAGGATAAAGCAGAAAAGTATAAATGAAGAATGAGTGAGTAATATTTTTTTAATTCTAAAAACTTGTTTATAAAAATCTAAAGATTTCATTTGTATTATGTTGTATATGTGCATTTCTTTTTGCTTGGAAAGCTTGGATTTTTACACCACAGTTTCTAGAGTTTACACAGAATGATGCCGAAAACATGCAATGAGTGGCAGTTTTGCCGGCAGAAATGTCTTGTCAAGCGGTTAACGGAGAATGGACAGGATGTTTTGACCTGACAGAAGGATTATGGTAACTCATATAGCCATCCTTTTCTACTTTGGTGAGCAGAAAAGTATTGCAGAATGTCCAGTACATCAAACCTCAAGGAAGATTGTCAGAGAAGGGCAGAAAACCGTGTCAGATGACGTTATAGTCAAGAGCAGGAATCTGAAGCTAGACCAGACATTGGCTTACAGGAACTGAACAGCTGAAGCCTGGAAAAGGACCAGGAGATGAATCAATGCTTACTGTAGCCTCAGATTCCTGAGGGGAATCAGTTGCTGTTTTAAGGCGGCAGCCAGAGAACGCTAATGAGCATGTGCTGAGTGAGTGGAGCTAGTTTTTGACTTGGGCAACTGATAATGTTACACATGACTACACACTTACTGGATAATACATATTATACAACAGATAGTTCCGACTGAGCGATCTAATTGAACGAGAGGCACTCCACGAGTAACAGCAGCGGGACATTTTACAACATGTATCACTCAACGTGTTCTAACAACTTTTGAATTACTCTCAGTAGGTGAAAGTAGGTCTGTATGGTCCGCAATACTGAGGAAAGAGCCACTGCCTGCCAAAACTCACTTTCACAACCGGTCTGAGAAGCAAATTTCAGCAAGAAAACACATTTGATACCATTATCACCTCAAGCAACATTTTGATTACTTAATAATTGCTTCTAAGTCGTTCCAAAATTGTCTCATAATCAGCTGTGTTATATTTACATCTAAGGAGAGCTACAGTACAACTAGCTCTAACTAGCTTCTGAATCCCAAATCTCTCTATTTGGTAATCAGGGGTCCAACTTGGCATGAGGAATATTGGTGATTTAAACCCAGAAACCTGGAAATTACCGTAGCTGATATTCTAAAGCAGAATAACTATAAAGGAGGAAATATAAAGAAAAACTTCCTATTTTTTTTTACCAAATTTCCCACTCTATCCACCACCTCCATGGTTTGGCTACATCGTACCAGTAAGAATTTAAAACTACTTATTTCTCTGGATATAATAATAACTGGATAAATAAACAAACAAATCATAACCTGTTCATAATAATTAGTTTTTTTTTTGGAACTGTTGTATAGAAGAACCTCGAGGTTGTGCTGTTGTGCTGATAATCAGCACAACAGCACTCTGTCTCATGCAATATTGCTTAAATATAATATAACTGATAGTGGCAAACCCTTTACCCCTGTCTGCCATATCATGTGTATAATACGAATAAAATCTTCTTTGTTCTTCTAACATAATTAGATAAGGTCTTTTCTGAAGAAGAAATTAATTCAGCTCCTCTCTGCATGTTTGATCTGAGAGATCAAAACCAACAAGGAAGTCACTGAAAGATGATTTGAGTTGAGGGGGGGAGGGGGGGGGCTGTTCTACTTATTTGATGTCATTGTTTCCATCAGAACTCCCACACAGTATGCGTTCATTCAGATTTAACTGAAAGTGTACGCTGCCATCTGGTGTATAAAATAGTTACACAGAGGTTCCATGGTTCCTCATTTTTGACTCATATTTTCTGTCTGCTCTCACCTGCTTTTAAGATGAGCAATTCTTCTTTTATTCTCTATATACGGTCGTGTGTAAACGTTAGTGCCCCCTCTTTTTATTCTATAGGGGTTTTGTGTGTGTGTATGTGTGTGTAAAAACATAATAATCATCTGATCGTAGCAGGTCTTAGTATTCGATAAATGCAACCTCAGCATATACCTTTTTTTTTTCATTGTGCCATTATTTATTACACATAAATGAAGCCAAAAATAATATTACCCCCTTACTGCTTCCACAGGTGCTGCTAATCATCAGCCCTTGATTAATTGATCATTAGCAGATCTCTATAAAAGCAGAGGTTTTGGCACACTAAGATCTGCTACTATAATATGATTTTTAATACAGTATGTTTTTACATTTAAAAAAAACATAGAATGAAAAGAGGGGGCACTTACTTTTGCACAGGACTGTATGCAGCTTTTGTGTATGGTGTTTGCATATTGTCAGTATTTTAGTGAAGCAAAACAAACAACAACAAAAAAAACAGTCAGGCCTAAACAGAGCACCTAGAGCAAACCTGCACATGGAACATGCAAAATCTATGCACTCAGACTAGAGGCGAGCATCAAACCCTCAACCTTGAAACTGTGGGGTGATGCTGCTAACCGCTAAGCTACATGCCACCACGTCCCCCCACCCCATATGCATTTGATAAACTGAGGCATGTGGAGGATTTTATTTTGTTTTGTGCCTACACACATTATGGAATAGTAGTGTGGGTGTCAGTACTGCCTGCACAAGGTTTTCTTCTTTGTGTTTTTAAACCTTTACAGATGGTTTGAGTGGGTCCAGTGTGGGCCCAAGGCAACAAGCCATATACATATGAGGTTAAAGCTGACTCTATCTCACAAACCTCCATTTTGATTTCTTTACACAACGAAAAAAGAAAAAAAAACACCCTTTATTTTTCTATATAATCCCTGCGGCTTTAATGCACTTATGACAATTTTTCAGCAGTGCTTGGATACCATCAATGTACAAAGATTTTTCAGTATGCCAGAACCATGATTGGATTGCCTCTTATGTTTGAAACGTTTTTTATAGGTTTTCTAGTTTCTAGGTAACCTTTTCAGCCCACTGTTGTCTTTGTGAACAACATACATAGTATCATTCATCATATCATTCTTTAGCATGGACACTAAAGTGTGACACTCCTATGCAAAGCTAGTCGTTGGATTTGTCAAGCAAAACTTCTTTAAGCACCCACACCATTTCTTACACACCATTTCTAAGGTGCAATTATGAAACCATTTTCTCGTCTGCCTCATTTTCTCATTTCACCCAGCCCTGGACTATGCATGAAGTAGAATATTGGTCACCCTGGCTGGAGCACATTTTTAGACATCTAACAAGAAAACAATAATATATTACTAAATGGCAGATTCCCATTGATATTTGGAGCATAACTCTTCTCATCCCACCTCCAGGGTCAAGGGTTCGATTTTTGGTGTTCCCAAATTGCCCAGGTATCCCACAACCCTGTAAAGGATAAGGATTAATGAATGTATGAATTAGTGATCATTTTTACCTTACAAAAAAAAGTCCCTACATGATAAGTAGTGTTGTTCTAGTTAAAAGTTTATTGTGAGCCATAGTATGATTCTTCATTTTGACATATTTCCCTTTGAAACAGGAATTTAGAGTGATGGTATGATTAAGTGCTTGACTAATTTACACAAAAGCCATTGCAAAACATATACCACATTACCAAATGTACATATTAGCCGCTACCAATCTTGATAGGGAGCCACAGGCTCATCACCAAGAGTTATTTAATGCATCTTAAATGTTGATAGAGGATGGAGAAATAGAGTTGCCACCTGCTGCCCCATTTTCCCAGGAATGTCTCTTTTTAAAACTATGTTGTTTGTCCTGTACAGGGTCACAGGACGCCTGGGGCTATAGAGAATTTGGGACTGAATTAGGGAACGCTATAGGGAATTTGGAGCACAGAGAGAACATGCAAATTCCACAAATGCAAACTCGAGGCCACAGGGCGAAACACTACAGTGCAAAGGACAATGGTGGAAGTAAAGACAAAATCATATCAAACCATTTTCTATCCACCAAGAGATGGTTGGGAAAGTTAACCATCTGCATAAACACAAGCATGGTGGCACTTAGTGGTTAGCACTGTTGCCTCGGGGTCCATGTGCATGGAGTTCCTTCCACAGCCCAAAGACAGGCAGGCATATTGGACTAACTGGGTGTTCCCAAAATTTGAGAGTTCCCAAATTACCTGCAGTATGTGAATGTTGGTCGGAAGTTCCACCATGGTCGTAAAAATGGGAATAAATACAATGGTATTCACCATTGGCCTCCATGGTTGCCAGTTGGACTTAGAGGTTTGCAGATAAATGGATGGATGGATGGCAACACATCAAGATTTATGTGACGTCATAACTTTTCAATCATAAATTTACACCCACAGCTATTTTTCTATTTACTTGTTTTGATATATATCTTCGAAAAAAAAATAAACAAAGAGATCTGGCACCAAGTTTGAGTTCAGGAGCTCTTTCACAGTAAGTCACGTTACTGCCGGGATTTCCCACAGCCCCGCCCCTCACACAGCCCCGCCCCCTCCCCCTACACTACCGGCTGTATGTACGGATTTAGCCGCACAGATTTAACGCAGCACTCCTACAGAAATAGCACATATAAATATAGAGAGAGAAAGAGTACATATATATTATGCGATATACACAGATATTATTCTTGAACCTGTTTTACTGAAAAATCGTTTGTTTGTTTTTTGTTTGTTTACCGGAAGTTTTTTTGGTGTGTGGCCTAAACCACGCCCACCGTCGCAATAGACTCGCCTACAGTATTTACAGACACAGGAGGTTGTCACACAGGACTGCTCCGTGCTCCAGACGCCAACTCTTTAAATTCATCACAACATCAAACTCTCCGTAAGTACTGGCTTTTATTTTATTTATTATTATATTATTCTCATTATGCGTTATGTTTGGACAGCGACTTGACCTGCGTTCATATCGTAACCCATCAGTAATTCGGGATAAAGTGCGCGTTTCGGTAAGGGGGTAAGAGCGATGTAATGTGGTTGTTTATTAATACATAGTTATTATGAGAGGAACTAAAGTCGGGAGATCCAGCCTCGGAGCAGGCCAGCAATACGGAAGTGAAATGAGCGATGTCACCTGGACAGCTTGTAATAACTCGGTCTTTGTTAAAATAAAATAAAAAACCATTAAAGCTTGTGTTTTGTTAGGATTCTATACGCTGTATCGTTTATATCCGATTTAATAAACCCGACACATTGTGCTGCATTCGGCCTCTACTCTGTGCCACGCCTCCATTTTCCATGCGGAAGCGTCTATCTTTAGTCTGTTTTCTTTAATTAATACTGTGACTTATGTTTCCCCCAAATCAATTACAGCTTTTGTTTAGTCTAACACTTGGTTAGTATTTCCGTGTTTGTTTTATGTTGTGACAAGGAGAAATACAAACAAACAAACAAAACAGATGTGGTTGTGTTCTGTATGATGTGTGGTCATTCTACAAAGATGGTGGAAAGTGCTGTGACTTAGTTTTCCTGATGCCAAAAGAATTAAAAATCAACATATACTTGTACTGTATATATTCAGGAAATACAGTATGGACTTTCAATCATGAAATCCATTCTCTCACTTTTTAATTAGAGAGTTCAATTGTTATTTGAAGCAAGACCAAGTTCAAAGAGATGCCTTTTTTCACATAGATTATTATTGATATCTTATAAAATATGTGAAACACCAAAATTGTGAAACAATAATTGATGAATTTATTATATTAATTGAATATCAGTCACCCCAAACTATGTAATTGTTGCTTACTGTTAGACATCAAGCTCTTCTTTTTGAAAGACTTCTGACCATTTAAAATTGTTCTCACATCAGAAGTCACTAGATGAAGAGATCTGGACGACCGGAAAAGGTATGTCCGATGTCTGTCTTCATTTGTTTGAAAATGTCATAACTTATTTTCCAATTCAATGCAAAGCTTTTAAGTCCATCATTGGGGTTACTCTTTTTACAATTATAACTCAGAAATTGCCATTGGTGTTACCAAGAAGAGAGTATTATTAAATATTAAATGTATGAAAAAAATGCATTAAGCTTTACTTTTTGTGGATTCAAGTTATTGCTGTTAGAAGAAATATATTTCAAGGGGATTTTTATTCCCCAAATTCCACCTTTTCTGTAGAATGACCCATGTGCTGGAAGTGGTTGAAGTATTTCTTTTATTTAGGTTGATGTACACGAAAGTCCTTGGTTGTTATACATGTAGCTTAATCATGAATAAAAAAAACTTTTTAAAATGCTGTTTTTAATGCATAAAATAGAATTTTTAATCTAGACATATGAGTGTTGCTTTTAAACCATTTAAAATAGTATAATCTATATGTTTTTTTTCTTTTCTGAGAAATAAATCCTGATCAGCTTGATGCATAAATATAAAAATAATTCCAAAGACTGATTAGATTTTAAATCGAATTTGTGACACAGAATTAACTGCAGTGTAAAACCTATTACTTTGGGCTATATGCAATTTAAATTAAGAATCGGATGATGGCTTTTTTTCCCCTTCCTTTAAACATTCATAAAAAAATGTTTTGATAAGTGACTTCACTTTTAATTTTTTTCTCCTTTTTAAGTCTATAGCAAAATTCAGTTTTTAATCCATGCTTTAAGTGACTATGTGTTTTATGGGTGAGTTATGATAAAACAAACTTGACTGATAATTCTTACCTGTCTATCTGCAATCCTTGACCTCGATGTCATGCTTGGCCTAGCCCAATGTTTTTTTTTTTTTTTCTTCTTTTTTTTTTATGATTTATACATGTCAGGTGGTCAAATAAACACTACCTTGTCATTTAACTACCTTTATTTGCACTGGCACATTTGAGTAAGTATAGTCAGGGATGGGAACAAAATGCATGCAATCTCCTTTGTTCTCAAGCTTGCAAAAGGCAGGTGTGGGTGTGTGCGTGGATTTTTGTACAGAAGCTTGTGTATGTAATTTGCTATGTGTTCAGTGATCAGGTTTTACAGCTAAGTTCACTCTGAACCTTAGTGACACCCACTCATTCAGTCTTCCTATCTTACAACTTTCACCACCATAGTAACCTTATCGTATTGCTATGGCTATAAAGAGATAAGAATTGTGGTGTGTCCGGTAGTAAAGATATTACATGGCCCTTACAAAGAAGTTTTCATCATATAACAAGATAGTTTTGATGATTAAAAGCAAGATTTTTTTAACATAATGTGTCATTTTGTTTTACTTTTAGTGTAATAATTGTTTATTTTATTATAGCTAGAAAGTTTATACTCCGAGTCAGCACTTCACTCTTTTCATGCCATTGGATTTTGGCTGAGTGTTTTATCACTGATTGATTGCTGACGCATAATTGACTTCAGAATCAGTAACCGCTCCCCTCTGTCCCTCTCAGATCATGTCGAAGAGACCTGCAGGTCACCTGGAGCACAGCGATCTTACTGATGCTTCAATCATCAGGATTCCTCCACACCACTACATCCATGTGTTGGATCAGAACACCAATATCGCTCGGGTTGAGGTTGGACCCCTCACCTACATCCGCCAGGATAATGAGAGGTAACCACTCTAGGCATATGAATTATCAGAATGAATATTATCATGCTACCTAAGTAGAGCAAAAAACAAACAAACATATACTTCAAACATAGAATTAAAAGCAGAATATGAAATGAATATCAAGAAGTGATCTAATCGTACTAATCTAATCATTTTAGCCTTCTAAGGGAAGACTAAAAGAAAGTCTGCAGATAGTGTGATTAGATCAGTATGATTAGATCATTTCTAGTCGTACTCTGACAGGATTAAGTCTGAAAGTCCGAAGAATCTGCAGACCAAGACCAAGTGGGTGGGATCCACTGCTGAAGTAACTGGTGCTCTAATCAAGCTGCGCCTTCATAACCTCCTGACATTCATTCCTGTAAACTTGGACCACTTGGACTTGTGGAATTGTCTGGTTCGATCTGGTGTAACTTGGCAATTTAAATGATTAGGTTTAGATTAGAAAGTCAATGCAGCTGAAAAGTAGCGATTGTCTGTTTAAAATGCAAGTAACAGTAGTGTGTGTGTTTTTTTTTCCATCAAAACTACATTGAGTAAAAGTAATAAATACGGAAATAATTAAAGTAAAGTAAAGATGCATGAAAAAATACTTCAGCACAATAACGGAGTAGTTGTTGTTTGCCACATCTGCTTACCACACAGGATGCTGTGCAACCAGCCCAAGCAATCCCCTCATTCTCTAAAGCACATGTGCCAGGTTTACCTGAACTGTTTCTCTTCTCTTTTTAAAAGAAATCTCTATAGCCACACAGATTAGAAATACAAACATTGCTTTTGTTCAGAATTGCAAATCCTGTCTTTAACCCTGACTGAACTTGACTTATGATTGTGGTTTCGCATGATTAATATTCCCTCTGTGTTTTGACAATTATTTATGTCAGTTATTGCTCAGCCATATCTTCACTAAACGTGAGAGAAACCCGATCTGTTATGATCATACAAGCTACAGTACATGGTCACAATCTATTCATTGAGGTCATACTATGATTTGAATATAGCTATTAAAGAGGCAGTTGATAATTTTTAAAGCCCTTTACTGCCAGCAAAGTCAATTACACTGCAATGAAAAGGATACAACAGCCCCAAACCTTTCTTTTGAAACTAGATCTGCTGTAATGGTTCCATTCAGTTGAGAAATAAACAAAAATAATAAGCTGGTGTTCTTAAAGAGGTGTTTGTACAGCCAGGGGAAGTCTCGAGAGACGACAACAGGAAAGAGTCCGCTTTATCATCGAGCGATCTCAGGTGGGAATTCTTATCATGCACCAAAGGTTTACGGCGCAAAGGTGACCATGTTATCTGTAGAGATGCTTCGCATACTTTCTTTACCCAGTGACCCTAGCTCCTCATGGGCATCTGTGATCTCTACTCCGTGGGTGGAAATCTGAGGGTTTTTTTAAAGCGGTATAAGAACTGATGAGGAAAATGGAAATTGTAGACATAATAATATTAATAATAATAATAAATCCCTTTTTGTGTAAAGGATACTTCTAATGTTTCTTTTAAGAGGAGGAACTGCTTTCCACATATTCGCCTTTGTCAAATTTGATCTTTATAAGCCATGCCAAAACCATTGTTTAAAATAACATGTGTAGGCTCGTTAGCTGGGGTCAGATTTCCAACAAACAGAAGGTTTCTAGGGTGTTAGGATGGGTACAACTGTGGCACCATTACTTCACACTCCAAGGAGTTTGGGTTGCTCTCTTTTGTACACTATCCATTTATTGTCTATACTGCTTATCCTGTGTAAGTTCATGTGGGCCTGGAACCTGCCGCTGGGAACTTGGTGCACATGGTAGGGTATCCTCTGGATGTGGTACCAACTCACCGCAAAGCGCAAGCATACATGCACCGGTCAGATTACACAGCACGTCTTTGGACTGGAGGAAACGAGAATACCCAGGGGAAACCTACCAAGCACAGGGAGAACATTCAAATGCCTAACCCTGGACCTGTGGGGAAACCGTTCTGACCATGAAGCCTCTGTCTTTATATAATTATATCAATTATGCCAGACAAAACCAACGGCAGTCAGGGGAATTGCCTAAACTCAGTTGCCTTTAAGGTGTGCGTGTATGTATGTGTATGTATGTATGTGTATGTATGTATGTGTATGTATGTATGTGTATGTATGTATGTGTATGTATGTGTGTGTATGTGTGTGTATGTGTGTGTATGTGTATGTATGTGTATGTGTGTGTGTGTGTATGTGTGTGTGTGTGTGTATGTGTGTGTGTGTGTGTGTATGTGTGTGTATGTGTGTGTATGTGTGTGTATGTGTGTGTGTGTGTATGTGTGTGTGTGTGTATGTGTGTGTATGTGTGTGTGTGTATGTGTGTGTGTGTGTGTGTATGTGTGTGTATGTGTGTATGTGTGTGTGTGTGTGTGTGTGTGTGTGTGT
>JAAGKR010004625.1:0-59017 GCA_011419295.1 Clarias macrocephalus
TGTGTGTGTGTGTGTGTGTGTGTGTGTGTGTGTGTGCTTTCTATATCAAATAACTAATATTAGTGGAATGGAAGATTTGCATAATTCTGAATAATCACAGGGAGAGATGGGAAAGAATCTGGTCAAGTCAGGGTACTGTAGCTGTTCTATGGTAATCATGAGCTTTTTTCCCGGCAGTGTGTGGCTGTAACTTGGCCCGTTCCGGATTTTTCCAGAAGAAGGGCGAGTACATATGCACAGCAGATTACCAGAGACTGTATGGAACGAAGTGTGACAGCTGTGGGGACTTCATCACAGGAGAGGTGGTATCAGCGCTGGGCCACACGTATCACCCAAAGTGCTTCGTTTGCAGTGTCTGCAGGTGAGCCTTTAAGGATAAATAGTTGAAATAAAAAGCTAACAAGTTGCCACCAAAGTACAGCTTTGTGAATTTATCCTTTATTAAAATAGCGAAAGGGCAGCTGATGGATTCAGTTATACCTTTGGCAGTGTCAGTATGGCTTTGTACTGTAGTTATAAGGGTACATCTGTATCATTGTTCCTGTCTGAAGTTTTTATCAGACATTGGGTCTTGAGGGATCTTTACATCTGTGCCACATTTATAAGTGTACAGTGGTACGTCAGCATATGAACATGCCTTGCGAATTTTCACCTTAAGAACTAAAATTTTGCAAGAAGAAGCATTTTTTTGGCATACAAGCAACCAAGCTGGACGCATTGATCAAAACTTGTTTGCCAATTGAAGCGAGTTTATTTTTTGTGGTTTTTTTTTTTTTATTTTGAACATGACCATGGCACCATGGGTCTCAATAACGTTATCAAGGGGGGCAGCAAGAAGAAAACGGAGTGGGCTCACTCACAATTTTGCCTAAGAACACAAAGAATGGTACAAAGACATCCTTCGAGAGCAACTTCTTGCAACCATCCAAAACAGTTTGGTAACGAATAATGCCTTTTCCAGAATGATGAAGTACCTTGCCATAATGCAAAGGTGATAATTAAGTGGCTCTGGGAACAAAATATCAAATTTTGGGTTCATGGCCGGAAAACTCCCCAGACCTTAATCTTATTGAGAATTTGTGGTCAATCCTCATAAGGTGAGTAGATAAACGAAAATCCACAAATTATCACAAACTCCAAGTATTGATTATGCAAGAATGAGCTGCCATCAGTCAGGATGTGGCCCAGAGGTTAATTGACAGCATGCCAGGGTGAACTGCGGAAGTCTGAAAAAGGGTTTACACTGCAAATAGTGACTTTTTGTAATTGTGACTTAATGTATTTGTCAATAAAATCCATTGACAGTTGAAATAAATATGCTTATAATTACACTTTACTATACCATAGTACTGTAACATCTAACAAAAAGAACTAAAAACACTGAAGCAGCAGACTTTGTGAACATTAATATTTGTGTCATTCTTAAAATATTTGGCATCACCTCTTGTATCCTATACAGTAGACATGCCTAACAAGAATTAGTAAATATTTGGATGAAAAGTTAATATGGCAGAAAGTTTGGATATCATTACTTAACCTGATGGCAGCAACATATTTATTTTATTTTATTATTTTTTCCTCCTGAGGGTCAGCCGAGCCACTGCCTCCAGCTGCAATGTTAGCTATATTTTTTTCATTAAGTGAGATTGCACCAAAGGATCTGAATTTTTCAGCATGTGGTGAGCAAGGCTCTCACTGAGCAAGTATGGACTGATCATTTCTCACCGTAGCGAACTGCTCACTGAACTCGGGTTCAATTTATTTAATTGATATCTTCATAGTCCATGACGATTTGAACAAGAATTGGCAATCCACAAAACTTAGTCTTCTTCCCATTACACAACCCTCTCCTTCTGAGGCTACAGTATGGAGTGGAGATAAAACAAGACAAGAGCGATCTGGTTGCGCATACGCAAGAACTCATGTCCAGAACGAATAAAATTTCTATGCCACGGTTCCACTGTATTTTACAATGTGACTACTTTTATTTCACTTGCTATGTCCATGACTATTGCCCGTTTATTGCCCATATAATTTTGGTACCATGAAAGAGAGAGAGAGAGAGAGAGAGAGAGAGAGAGAGTGGTAACAATGCTATATAGCAGGAATAAGAGAAAATAGGTAACAAAAAAAAGAAGTAAAATAAAGTACATATAATGCATAAAATATACATAAGAGAAAAGGTAGCATAAATAGTCTGCTATGAGTATAGCGAAAGATAGTTCAGGTAATCACAAGATCAGTGCAAATTTTTATAGGTAAGAATGAGCAGACACTTGAGGTTGAAAATTAGTAGAGAGCCTGTAGCCCTGGGGTCCTTAAGGCCAAAATTCCCAATCCCTGTACCCCTGGCAATGTAGACGGGTTACAAAGAATTGCATTGCGCTGGGGACAAAGGATTTCCTTAGTCTGTTTATTGAGCAGCTCTTTGATAGAAGCCTGCCACTAAACCTACTTTTCTGTTTAGCAAGCAGAGAGCAGGTGGTTTCTAGTCCTCCTCTTCAGTACCGACTCCAGATAGTGTATCTCCAGTACGACTACAGAGCCAACTCTCCTGGCAATCTTGTTTGGACATGTGATGTCCCTGCCCTTAGACTCCATACCGCACTGCAGCATAGAAGAGGAGGCTGATGAAACATTCGTAAGAGCATATTAGAGGATATTAAGAGCATAGTCTCTTCAGGAAGAATAGACAACTGTCTCTTCATGTAGAGAGATTCTGTGGTTACTGCCTAGTCCAGTTTGTCATCCAAACAGAGCCCCAGCTATGCGTAAATCTTCACCACCTCTACATTAACTCCCATAATGAAGACCGGTGAAAGTATTCATCATCTCCTTGGCTTTATGGTGTTCAGCTGCATATGGTTTATCCTGCACTAGGTCACAAAGTACTCTGTCCGGTTCCTCTACTCCCCTGAGATCCTCATAGCACCCCTGCCTGATTAAACGTAAGAATGGGATCAGGTAAAATCTTTCTTGGGTACAGGGTCCCGCCCTAGTCCCAAACAGGTAGAAGAAGTGATGAATGGGCCCATTCTGTTACTCAGCACAGGCCTTCAGTCCACATGGAAGTTGAGGTAGTGTAGTTGGTCATGTGCACCAATACTCTCAAAACAGTCCCTGTAGATCTCCTTAGCCTTCGGAGGCCATTTCCTGAATGATCATGTGGTAATTGTCTGGTGCATAAAACAGGGCTTGTATTAGGGCTTTAAGCAGGCCATATTATGGTCAGATCTTTGAAGTAAGGACAGGGGATGGTACTACAAGCTTCCCTCACATTAACTTAAAGGAGTTCTATTGCCCTTTTTCTGGTGGGATAGCAGTGAGGGTAACACTAGACTGCTAGGTCTTCTACCTTGTTAGGTAGTGAATACAAATTCAATTATAATTGATGAAATGGAAGGCTTGTATCTCCACTACTTAATTGTAAGCTTGGCATTTACCTTGGCAGTGAATTCCATTTGAGCCTTTGAGCAGAAAGTTATTCTATAGAATAAATGAGAACTCTGCAGGGCGGATTTCATAGAAGCAAATTTCATATCCATAAAATAGATTATTTAAAACATTTAATAGGAAACACAAGTAAAATCTAAACAGAATATTTAGAAAAACATGACAGACGGATGGAGCAATGGCAGGCAGCCTCTAATCTCAGTGCCTCTAGTTGTATTGTGGCAGTCCAGAACATCAGCTGGGAAAATGTCCTGTGAGACTTTGAGTTAATTTGTTTAGATCCTCTTTGGACTGATCATCCTTAGCAACTTACCATTCTAATGCCAACTCATGACCTCTAAATCCAGTAGAAGGAGAGAGACAGGAGAGAGACATTACATGTTAGTCACCATACTGCCAAACCAACTGTTTACACATTCCCATCATCACAGTGGTGTCTACGAATATTGAATGTCAATATTGGACAGTCCTACTGAAAAAAGAGTTCCAGGGTGCTATGAGCAAGGTCAAACCAAACGGTTGATTCAGCTTCTAGCTCAGGAGTAATATCCCTTGTCAGAGAAGGAAACCCAAACCATGGAAGAATATATTGGATTTATACATACCTCGTTGTTGGCAGTATCCATAGGATCTTCTTTGTGAGATTTTGTCCTGCTTTGATTATTGAGTCTTTAAGATCAGTCAAATAATGTTGTCCACTGTGACTTGACATTGTAAAAAGTATTTACCAAACTAAACCTGAAGTTTAGTCAGGTATACACTCTGGTGCACATTCAAGGGGGGGCAAATGGAAGACTATCTCTAGCACCATCTCTGGCCACTACCAGTATGAGATAATGCAAATGGGTATCTTCAGGTTCTGTGCTTTTCCAGTATCTTTTCAATTACATTAAATAGGAGATGCTGGGGAAATTTGTCATTGTAAATTGTAACTTAATATACTTTCCAGACTTTCCTGTGTATATCAGCCATGTGGAGAAAGTCCTAGAAAGCCTTGTTGAGGGCCAACTCTATATTAAAGGATAACAATGTAGAAACATCCAAAAGGATGTATTTCTATGATACATCATTGGATAAAGACAAGGTGTTACCAGTGACCATTTTCCACCACCATCAAAGAGCTACAACACTTCTTAGCAACTTAAATTTTTTACTGTTGTTTTATCAAAGGGTTTTTTAGATTTGAAGCCCCATTAATCACCCTTCTCAACATAGGGTTCCTCCCAGTGGGCCCTCGTCTTTGCATGCTTTAAATTCATGATCTGCTATTGCACAGGATCAAAGAAATTTCAAAGCTGTTTTACTGTCTCATTTATATCCAGTATCAAGAATGTACACTGCTAGAATCACAATTTGTGGAAACAATTCCTTGGGAGTTGGGCAAAGACCTTTTACGTACCCCCACAGCTTTTCCAAGGGTAAAAATTTCATACCACCCAGCACAGAGACAAGCTGTAAGAGACAAGCTAAAGGCAAAGTATGTACGCTAAAGGCAAAGTACCCTGAAACCTGCCGGCTGGTAAGCTCATGCTTTTTCCCACACCTCATCGGCCTGACCACACATAGCAATCAACTTTTCCCTAACCTTCCTCCATCTCAGGACAACATCTCCATAATGGTTATAGCTAACAGATTTTCCAACTCATTGCATCTGATTTCACTGAGTGGTCTACCCACTGCATTCCGAACAGCAGAACTCCTTTTTAACATGTATTCAGACACTTTATCATTCCAGTGAACACTGTGAGTTCACAACTAGAGTCTAGAGCAGAATACAAAATACCACATATCCTACAAACATGGCTGCCCAGGACGCCAACTTCCAGTACACACAATTGACCTAATTACCAACTGTGAACATCTGGACTCAATCTCTCTCTCTCTCACACATACACACACCACATATAAGAACTCAAAAACTCATTTTAATAATGTTTGCGAAGAATAGGCATTACAATGTCACTGCAAAGCCTTCTTTTCCTGTGCAGATATACTGTTACTCTAGTTTTGATATAGTTTCTGGTTTCTTGTTTCTGCTCCTATGTTGCCCTGATTCTTATTGTTTGCAGATCTCCTGACTTCTGCCTGTTTACCAATTCCGATTTTGATTTCAGTGTTTGTTGACCAACTTGATTATTAAAGACCACCACTTGCATCCTCTTGTCTGTTCCTAATAGCAACTCACAGACATATACAGTACTATCATGTCTGTACAAAGCGTAAGTCAGTAGAATTGACATATCCATATGTCCATATTACATAAAAAATGTTCTAAATAATTTTTGGCAATTGGACTTGATAAAAGCTGGAAAAGGAGAAAAGATCTGAACTTTGCAGATAGCTTTATTTTGATCCAATAATTCTAATGCTCAGTCTAATGATTCATTCACCTAACCTTTTTTACTCCAGGGCTGCTGTATCATAGCTGACCCTGCTCTGTGACCATAACTTCTGAGCAAAGCTGGGGTATGAGAAGAAAAGAATTTCATTCTGCTATAACGTATTATTATATATTTGCGTTGCAGTGGAACCTTGGATTACAAGCATAATTCATTCCAGAAGTGGGCTCGTATTCCAAAACACTCGTAAACCAAATCGAATTTCCCTTAAGAAATAATGTAAACTCAAATTATTCGTTCCACATCCCAAAAAATAAATACATAAACATAATTAATACAATAAATAAAGTAAAAATAAAACAAATTAACCTGCACTTTACCTTTAAAAAAAGTATGTGTGTGTGGAATTAGCCCCTTTCCTCGCCTAGTCTTACACAGTAAATCTCCTCCTCCCTTCCCCCACCTCGCTTTTTAAGTTTCACAACAAACACACACAACAGAAACACTGTTTTAACAGGGAAAAAAATAAATCTCTCTAATGACACCCGCATGAGCGCATACTAATGGAACCACTGCTGTAAAGTAAAAAAACTAACAAACAAATGAACCAGGTAAAGTACCTTTGAAAAGAATCGTGACAGAGCACAGTTTTCTGTGTAGAGCAGAGAGTGCGTGTAAAGCCGGGGAGGGGGGTGTAAAGGCGAGAGAGTGTGTGTGCGTGTGTCAGTGTGTGTGTGTGTCAAATTACGCGCACACACACACACATAGGAGACACGCTGAAACAGAGAGGGAGATGTCGATTATGCCAGTAAGAGACTAGCACTAAGACCCAGCAGGGGAGACGATTACCCACAATTCCTCAGCACAAGAGAGAAAAATCATTGGCTCAGTTGTGATCATGTGATGCTCAGTGTCAAAACAAGAGCGCATGCGTGATACTTGATACTCGACACACGTAAACCAAGACTTGCTCGTTTTTCAGGTCAAAATTTATTACAAATCTTTGCTCGTCTTGCGGAACACTCGCAGATTGCGTTACTCGCAAACCGAAGTTCCACTGTATTTATTATTTATATTTACATTGAATAGAATCCCAACCAGGGTATAAAGATAAAAACCTGTCATCTTTGTGGCTTTTTAGCTATCTCACAGTGTCAAAGAATATGTCCAAATGAAAAAATCAGGAGTTTCTTTTACTAACAAATGAATTGAGTAGATGCATCCTCCCATCTGTCTCCTTTCACTCTCACTCTCTCTTTCTGCCTTTCTGTTCGTTTCTGTTGTTTAACTGAATGTGAAGTAGAGGACTACGAGAGAAGTAGTACCGACACTGAAATAAAACGACAAAATATGAACAAAAGCAAAGAGCTTTAATGTGACTTTAAATGACTGAAGATGGAATTTATTGTAAGAACCAATTCCTAAACCACATCATCAGAATGACAAAAAATGAATGAGGAGCAAGCTCAGGGATGCCCTTCCTGGTTGATCCATTACCTGCCTGCCACACTCTGAACTGCCATTACTCAAATTGGATTGCATGTTGAAGATTAATTGTTTCCCTCAAGCTGAAGGAAACAGATCTAGTCAAGCTGAATGGCTGAGTACATCTTCTGCTTTTCATAAACGTGTTTATTGGCTTTTGTAATTTTATTATGTATTATTCTTTTGCAGATTGTTTTTTTCAGAAGTTCAGTTCAGTGCTTAGAAGACGACGTTATATCATGTCTCTAACCAGAAGACAATTATAGAAGAGCTTAACTACAGTATGAGTAAGGCAGTCAGAGCAATATTGCTGTCTGCCATTTAACTTGTCTCCTACTGCTTCCTCATTTACGATGTTAAGGGAAATTAGTTACATTAAATCCCTTACTTAATCCTTTTATTTTCTTTCATTTAGCAACAAGGGACAGATTAACATTTGATAAATGTACATGAAGAGAAAAAATCTGTTTGCCAAGAAAGACTGGAACTGCTTCACAGACTCCCACTGGCCACAAAATAGCTCAGCAGGACGATTTTTTTTTCTTTTGGGAGTAGCCTACAAAACTCTTATCAGGCGGGCCACACAGTAAACGGCAGCATGACAGCTTGCTACCTCATGAGCAAAGCCACCAAGCTGTAGTTCTCCTGTGATCCAGTAATTCTAGTTCAGAGGGAAGTAAGACATTTGTGTACGGTATAAAATGTTTAATTCATATTGATTGTAACATGCTTGTGGACATAAGAAACTCAAAACAATGTAATGAGTGCAACTGATATCGACAAGCTAAGGCAAACTGGTCAGGCAAGTGGGCATGCAAACACACATCTGCATAGCACAAGAACATCTCTCTGTACAGTATGTACAGGAAATCTATGAATAGATGCGGAATATACTGTAGTATTTACTGTGCTAAAAATAAACATTACAAATAAATAAAAGTGCTGAAAGAACATAAGAGGATCAGGGTTACTGTCTGCAGTGGTGTAGCTCTGGGATTGCTTCCAGTGCCATTAAAACATTTTGCACTCTACTTTTTGTGGATTGCTTTACAGGTTTGTGATTTAATGTGCAATTACATTAACACGCACAACATTTCTGGACATTTTAATTGAATCAATTAAAAGTTATTCTGCTCAGGGGTTGACTTGATGCTTGGGTCATGAATGACTATAAATATGGTTGAAATCTCACTGTAGAAGTGTATGCCTCTAATAGGAACAAGTCAGCGTGATTACAGTGTGGATCAGGGCTGCTGGAGGGCCAGTGTCCAGCCTAGTTTGCTGATTTTTCTTCTCAAACACAGCTGATTCAGCTAATCTGTTAATTGCCAGGTTTGGGTGTGTTCAAGTGCTGCTGAATTACAGACAGTGGTGAAGATTGGCCCTTGAGAACTGGATTTGAAAAACCTTGGTGTACAGTAGATGGCGGTTGAAGTTCTGGATTATTGCATTACTCATTACACACTCATTAAGCAATCATCTGAAAGAGGATATCTAGGGTAGCAATTATATCCTGTCTGCATAACAACTATGTGTGTGTGTGTGTGTGTTATATTTTGCTGCCTAAATCTGATTCACCCATGTTTTTTTTTCCTGCTGTTGGTTTTGGCAGGGGCCAGCAGCAGCAAGACGTGGTCAGGTTGCCAAATATTCAGCATTGCACATGTGTTTCATTCTGGGCAAACTCCTGGGCTTCAGTGTGCATGACTATTTTTAGGCTGCAAATACTGTAAATGCAAACAGTGAAATGGTCAAGAAAAACAACTGAAATTTACTGGTATGACTATTTACGTAGCTAAAAAAAAAGTTTGAAGTCAAATGTCCTATGACCACCAGGATTTTTAGAATTGTAATTTACAAAAAGTGTTAAATCAGATATTAAACAATTTTCTTTCTTTTTACAGCAGGAAAATAAACCCAAAATGTAAAATGCGTATTGTGTTCCGTGGCATTCACACACATTGTTATTGTTTTGGTGTACTGTATAACTTTTCTTATGTAAGTATTCCTTGTTTCTTTCCATTATAGAAAACCCTTTCCAATTGGAGACAGAGTAACATTTAGCGGGAAGGATTGTATGTGTCAGCAGTGCTCCCACAAGCTTGTTCCTTCTAATGAGCCGGTTAAGATTCACGGACCCAGTCGTAAGTTCCTCTCGAAATAATAAAGTGTTTTCTGTATGTGTTGTCTTTAAAATTCCAGTGCAGTTTATTCTTGTTATGGACCTTTAAAGTTCCCCAGGGTATATAAATATGTGTATTTCCAAAATTTCTAAATATCACTTGAATATAACACTTGATGGTCTGACATTATGGATCTATGCATCATTTGTTGTTTTAATTATACACTGATCAGCCATAACATTAAAACCATTCACAGGCGAAGTGAATAATGTCAATTATCCTGTCACAATGGCACCTGTCAAGGGGTGGGATATATTGAAAAGTAAGTGAATAGTCAGTTCACATGTTGATGTGTTGAAAGCAGGAAAAATGGGCAAGTAAGCAGCTGTGACAAGTGACATTTATTAAATGGGCAAATTGTGAATGCAATATAACTAGGTCAGAGCAGCTCCAAAACAGCAGGTCTTATGGGGTACACCTGGTATGCAGTGGTTAGTACCGTCGAAAATTGTACTAGGAAGGAGAAACAGTGAACCAGTGACAGAGACACGGCCCCCAGGCACAGTCACATGCCCCCCACACTGATGTGGTTTGGGTAGCCAGTCAACAGATTACATATGCTGACCCCTGACTACCTCTGAAAGTACACTTACAGTGGTTATGACCAGGTGCGTATACATTATTTACATTTACGTCTAATTTACACAAAGAGCACTTACCCAACCATTGTTGCTGACCAAGTAGACCCCTTCATGATACACAGTTCATGGTATTTACCTGGCTTCCACATTCCGCAGATCTATCTGATCAAGAGTCTGGACAAACTAGCCTGCAGTATGCATGGAGGCTCCACCTTGTAACTGACAGGACTTAAAGGATCTTCTGCTAAAGTTCTGGAGCACAAATGTGTATGTGGAAATACACAGTATTATGCAGGCGGTTTAATGTTATGGCTAATATGTGTATAGTCTTGCGTGTCTCTGTAGGGAGAGTGGAGCAGGTGTTAGATATAAGGCCTTTATGTGTGTGCGTGTGTGTGTGTGTGTGTGTGTGTGTGTGTGTGTGTGTGTGTGTGTGTGTGTGTGTGTGTGTGTGTGTGTGTGTGTGTGTGTGTGTTTACCAAGATCAAAGAAGTTAGTCTAAGGCTTAATCTTTTCTACAAAAGCAGTCTGGAGTGGTTGCATATATTTAGTCTGCTTTGTTCTCGTTCTTTTCTCAGTGCCACACCAGTCTTTCTAATATCAGTAAATGTACAGTACAGAGTATGCAGATGATAGTGGAATTAAAAGATGGATATTGAGAAGAAATTAAGTTGTGGTTTGAAAGGGAAATACATTTTGGAGTGTGTTGAGGAGAGTGTAGCAGGTTTCTACATCTAAAAATAGCTGCAAATGTCCAAATGAAAACAAATGACCAGCAGACTTTTCAGTACACGAGTGCCTGCTTACACTTATGCTTCACACACCTCCACAGTCCTCCACACTGCTACTGTGTCTGTGTGTGGATGTGTGCACAAGACATTATACTGTATTAGGCAGTTTTCATGCTCATGCACAGCAACACAGCATACGTCAATGAAAATAAATGTTTCATTATAAAAATATTTTCATTATTTTTTTTGGGGGGGGGGGGGGGATATAATAATGAAACATTAAAGTGTGTATTTAGGTTTTTGGATATGTCATGTAGAACCAAATATATAGTCACTTTTATAGGACTTTCAAAATGAGCATATTATGATTTTTTGGTCATAAAAACAACCGAAAACAACAATAAAAATCATATGGTCATATTTATCTATGCTGTTTCTTTGCCTATTTTTAACCATTTTTCCCCCTCTGTCATGTTTGGGTCAGGGGTAACTCAGTAGTAGCGTAGAGTTCAGAAGGTTTAAACCCCACAACAACCCCTGATCAAGGTCCTTAACCCTCAACTGCTCAGATGTACAGTATAATGAGATTAAATTGTATGTCACTCTGATTAAGGGTGTCTGCTAAATGCAGCAAATGGGTAGTTGGTTAAAATACATTTCTCATGTAAAAATTCATGATGTTGCCTATTTTGTGATGAAAAAGGATATGTTACTCTATACTGCACAGTCTTGAGCCTTATATATGATTATTAAAAAACATGCAAAACAAATAATGACTAAAATGCTCTGAGCTTTAACCATGTTTCTCAGGTTCATGGCCTGATTTACTGGACAGTTAAAATTCTCTCTCTCTCTGTCCCTAGACTGTGCAGGCTGTAAGGAGGAGATCAAGCAGGGCCAGTCTCTCCTGGCATTAGAGAAACAGTGGCATGTCAGCTGCTTTAAGTGCCAAACCTGCGGAATTGTTCTCACTGGAGAGTACATAAGCAAGTGAGCATGCAGTTATCCTTCCCACTCTGTTCAATGTAAATGCCTCATTTAAACAAACTTGCAGTATATGTGAGCCAAATGTGATTTAAGGTTTTCATTTCACAATAATTGTTTTTACAGTTCAGTCTGTGGTTTGGGGTTTATCATTGGAGATTTTTCATAGCCCCTGTGATGTTATGCTGTTTATTTAAAAATCATACTTTTCTGACCAAAAATCTATAAAAGCTAAATTAACTCTTCTGGCAGTTTCAAAGTGGTATATTTGTCCATTTTTTGTTTCTTGATAATTTGTGTTTTTTGCTTTATTTCCTGTTCTGTCAGAGATGGAACTCCTTATTGTGAATCAGATTACCATGCCCAGTTTGGTGTAAAGTGTGAGACCTGCAGCAGATACATCAGTGGACGAGTACTTGAGGTGGGTATGATGGCCCACTTACCTATAAAATTCACCTGTAATTTTCATGTCTGGTCAGGTTCTCCTTCAGGGCTACTTCAGGGTTTTCCACATCTTATGCTATCCAGCAGACCTGTGGTTATGTACCACTGGCATTGTTAAATTGGGGTTTCCCTCACCATACTACATCATTCAATCATGAGTCTGCTAAGTTAAATATACTGATTATTACACTGATTCTATCGAGGCGTAGTGGTTAGCATTGTCGCCTTGCACCTTCATGGTCCAGGTTTGATTCCTTGCATCAGGGTCTGTGTGCATGGAATTTGTATGTTCTAAATGTGCTTGGTGGGTTTAATCCAGGTGCTCTGGCTTCCTTCCGTAGTCCGAAGTCATGCAGATGAATAGATGGAGTGGTGGTAATATAGATAGCTCCACAGGCTCTTGAATGGTGGAACCTAAAAGCATTCATTCAACTTTTTACAGATCTTAATTTCAAATTACGACAATGCCACAGCAGCCAATGGCTGGAAGCAAAGGGAATAAAAATGGGTGATTTCTCTCTCTCCACACAAGCTACCTTGTCAGAAGTGAGGAAATCATACATATCATACATATCATGCATCATTATCTTTACCACTTATCCTATGTTGGATTACTGGGGCCCGGAGCCTTTGCTATTGAAATTAGTGCCTAAAGCAGGAGGGCACCTTGGTAGGGTAGCCAACTGTTTGAAGGGTACAACCACACACATTATACACTACAGGCAATTTGAAAACACCAATCATAAACTGCATGTCTTTAGACTGTGGGAGGAAACCAAAGCACCCCGAGGATACTCATCAAGCATGGGGAGAACATGCAAAATCCATTCACACAGACTGGAGGGGAGATTCAAACCCCCAACCCTGGGGGTGCATGGTGATAACAATGCATGGTGATAACAATTAAGCCAACATGATGTCTGTGTGCAAATCAGCCCTGCAAAATCCACCCTCTTTTTTATGATAACTTTTTAGATCTGCTGCTAAAGAAACCCACACATTTAACGAGAGGAGCACAGATTTATCAACTAACCAAATTGTGCTCCTTGAACTACTGTAGACTGCTATATGTGTTTTCTATCTATCTGTTCATCTAGAAAATAAGTTAGTTAATTTTTTAGATCTTTGGATGATAATAAATGGTCAATAAACTGATGAACAATGATTGAAGAAAATTTGTATTAAGTTTATAAATAAGTATCTTCATATCAGTTGCGTTTACCTCACACAGTTTGTAAATAGCACTCAGAGTAAATGGTGTGCACAGGAAAGACATGCTGTCATTTATAGTATTCTCATTTAACTCCAGGAATTATGGGGAATAAATTCCTGCTAGCTGCTTAGCTAGACAAGATTAGCAAGACAAAGTAACCATAACCAGTAACCATGACATAAGGTACAGAGCAGGGCATGGCTCGGATGGCACATGACATGGCTCAATGGACAAAACAACTTGAACTTGAAGGAGCAAGACCTGGCTAGGGTCTGGGTAGGGCTTGGCTTGGACTGACCCAGGCATGGTTGGAACAAAACAGGGCATGCTCAGTAGCAGATAATGGTCAGAACATGACTGAGAAAGAGAAGATCATGGTTTGGCCAAACGGATATGGCTGGGACTGAGCCAGGCAAGGCTCAGACAAAAAAAAAAAAAAAAGCATGGGTGCTTTTGGTTACCCTGGCACACTTTTGCTTCTGCCATTGCACTGGATATAGTCAAATACACCCTACCACACTGCCCAAAAAAATTTAGGACTGGAAAATATGAGGTCACTGATAATCCCTTCTTAAGAAGTTAGATGAACTTTACTAGATAAGAGTGTCTGCCAAATGCTAAAATGTAAATGTTTTGGCTTTGGATCCACTATGCTCATCTAAAGCCCCTTTCAGACATGCACTCATTTCCATAAATCTTGCTGAAATTTAAGGTAACAGGTTCATGTAATTCCATAGCAATCAATTCTCAAATCCTACTAAGTCTTCCCTAGTAACATCTACATCCTAGTGACATAACATCTGGACTGCATGTAGGAACATTTACAGATAGGACATATGGTTGGCGTGCCAATCAGAACAGGCCCACCATAAATAGGAAATGATGCTGCTGCACAAGCATCATTCCAACGTGAATCTAAATGTATTTTAATGTTAAATAATTTGATATATTTTTTTTCTTTTTTTCTCATGTTTGTTCACAATGTGTGCAATGGTTCCTGTTCATAGTCATGAACAGAGAATTCAAACTGATCTGCACCTGGCCTCTGGCAGCACATGGCTATAAAAAGATCAAACGTTAAATATGAAAAGATGAATGTGGGATAAGAATTACAGTGGGATAAGAATTGCTTTTGAAGCACAGCTCTCCAGCAAATACTTAAGAGACATTTATTGGCATTACCATAAACAGAGAACACGAAAAAGGACTTAGGGGAGAGGAGTTCAGAAAGCAGAACACCTAGAGAGAGTTAATAAGGTAGTAAGAGACAAAGAGATAAAGAGGAGGAAGAAGTATATTAAATGTGTGAACACTGTGAGAGAAGGAGAGAGATGAGGGAGAAAAATGTTGCACAAAAAGAGAATGTTTGGCATCATATGTGCTACACAGGATTGTTTTAGCCAATTAAACTTTACTTTTTGAGTGCCTGATGAAGAGACAATGCTCATGTAAAAATGTAGCAACTGGTCATTTCAGATTTTTCTCTCCTTGAGTTTGAGATACAAACACCTTCTCAAATTAGAAATAATACAAACTTCACAGTGAAAATAATTTGATGTATCATGAACGACTTAGTAAAAATTATTTCAAAAATGACAAGGGTGTTAAAAAGCACAAATTCCAAAATATTCTGTCAAAATTGTTTTGATCATAACTGTGAATTCAGGTTTTGTTGTTGTTGTTGTTTTTTGGCAAAACAATATAAATCCATAAACATGCACAAACCTTTTGTTTTTATTACAATGATACTTGAGTCTGTGGGAGACATTGAAAACAACAAATACAGTTCGGTTTGTAGACAACATTAACCCTTTTCCCTGTAAGTCTGTTCAGTTTCACTTTGGTAGATGACAGAGCCCATAGTACAGGTTACCACTTCATAATGTCCATTCTGGCATAATTACATCAAAATGATCCCAACCATACCATAATTGCAGTGAAGCATGATGATACTATAGGGCTGCTTCTCTTCAGCTGGGATGATGTTCTAGTCAATAACAAGCTACTCATGGATAGCTCCAAAAACCAATCTACTTGGTCACAAAACCTGCAGATAGTGTATTGGTGATGTGAATGTCGAACCACTCTGTATTGTCTTCTCTAGAACATCTTTTAATGGAGATAACGTCAGGATGTCAGATGCGATGGCCAACTGATGATTAAATGATTCCTCATGCTTCCAGAACCTTTATTTCACAATTTAAGCTCTCTGTCAGAGAACTGATTATCTCACCATCCATCATGATAGAGATCCAAAGAAGAAATCCAAGTCATCAAAATAATGCCTTCAGAAGTAGAAAAACATTTGAATGATACAATTGGAGCCAAGATCTTCATCTTTTAGAAAACCTGTGAAATCACTTTAAAAGTATATTGAACAGAAATTTGATAGGTCTAAAAAAAAAAATCAAGATTAAGTTTGTAGCGTCTTACCCAAAATGAATGGTTTATATATTACAAGCAAAATGTGCATCAACAAAGTACAGTATTAGTTAAGTGATGTGGACACTTTTAACCATGATTATTTATTGTTTTCATTAATATATTTAAAATAAATTAATAAATTTTTCACTTGAATATCGCTGATTGCTATATTGCATTGAAGGTTAAAAAAGGTCTTTGTTATTATTTACTTATTTATTTTGGTTTCATTGTTGCGGAGCATAAAAGAACAATTTTAAAAAGCTGTTATAAAAATGCTCAGGCAGTTGAGGCTGTAGGTTGCTGATCAGAGGGTTGAGGGCCGAGTCCCGCCACCGCCGGGTTGCCACTGTTGGGAGCTTGGACGAGGCCCTTAAGCCTATTGCCATAAAATAATCAGGCTAGCAACCTGGCCCAGTAAAAAAGACCATTGCTATAGAAATGACTAGTAACTGGCTACAAAAATATGCAGTACAGACCAAACGTTTGGATACACCTTTTCATTCAAAGAGGTTGAATTTGTATTATGGCAAGAAAAAAGCAGCTAATTAAAGTAAAATGAGTGGCCATCATTACTTTTTCATTTAATTTCCTCACACTTTCCTAAAATTTTCATAGTTTGAAGGTGAAATATAAACTCATACCATGTCAGCAAAAATCCTCCTTACATCATAACAGAGCCATCCTTTTTTTATGCAATTGGTCACCTGTCTGTCTACGTATCCTGGATGTTTGATTTGCACTTGTTGCCCTCAGTGGATTTTTTCATTAAGACTGTGCATTTTGCATAACATTTTGGCGCACGTTTTGCCATCCTCTACCTGTTTTTATCTGCTCTAAATAGTCTTACTTTAGGTAGCATTCATTTTTGGAGAATGCTTAGTTCGAGGATCATTGAGCAGGTTAAATGTATTGAAAGAGTGGAATGGTTCTGCACAGAAAAGCAGAAGCTTTTGACTTTCTTTTTCAGCTGGGAACAAGATGTGAGGTGTTATTAAAGACAGCTACAGGGCAGTCTAAGGCAGCTTAGGGAGAAAGGGCCTCCTCCAAGCTGTAGGAGCCATTCATTGAACGTTCCATTTTTTTCCCCACATCTGCATTTTTACCAAGCAATAGTTTCATGGGGGGATTTCATAAAGAGGACATACATGCAATCACAAAAACATTCTGAAATATGTGTGAAATAATCCATTTACTCAGTACCCAAGTGACATGTGATGCATTTTCACATGTACATGGGATTCACAGGCAAGTCTGAAATTGTAGACATCCTGATGACAGCTGTATATTCCAGAAATAGCCAAGGTAAGTGGCTAAGATGGAAAGTGTAGACACTGTACTACAGAATGTAACATGAAAGAAACAAGAAACCAAGCTTTAAAATATACATACTGAACCTTGTAATGAACCAGGCAATAGTCCATATTTGTTCTTGACATTTTCTCTATTAAACTTAGAACACCTCTGCTGGTTTCTTACTATCTGTAGAGTGTTCTTAGGTTATTATGAAACATGGGGAAATAGTATTAGGGCTATAAGTACATTCTATTTTTAGCAACCTCCTAAGATTCTTGCAGAGAAACAATTATGGATGAAGTTAGTGTACTATCACTAGAGACTGAAAACTATATGAAGCTGTAGAAAGGTGGCTTCAGCTCTTTTCTTATCACATATGTTATCTTACAGTCATTGTCTATGTTCTTTTTCCAATATAATGTGTGATGTCTGAAAGCACATCAAAGCACAACAACCAGGTTTAAGTTTCTTATATAATCCAGTGTACTTGTCCAATAAATCATAATTCTGATTCTATATAGAGCGTGTAAGTATTTGTATTACTGATATGAAATGGGCTATATATTTTGCTATATATTTTGTAAATATGACCAATGAAAGCAATGTTAAGGGCATTCTTTAATAATAGATCAATTTAAACATATTACAAAAGGAAAAAAGATAATTAATCTTCCGTTTGTATTCAGTTTTGGCTTTATTTGTGGTACAAAATACAAGATAAGAAAATTAAGTAATGGGACCATATTGTGCAGTATTTTATTTAACATTAAATTAGCACTTTATCAACGCTGAGAATAAGCTTATGAGTGGAAATGGTTCTTTGATTTAGTCACTGAGCTCATTGTCAATATTATTAGGCTTAGAATTACTGACGCCGGGCAATGGTCAAGGTTAAGTGTTAATGTTGATGATTTTCTATTAGCTGGAATAATCTCCTTTATTAGATCAAGTCCATGAATCGTAATCATATCCTGTAGAAGAGGTCAAAATGCTGTCAGTATCAAACAAGTGTAATCCAGAGTCAGAAACCAAGAAATGCGGGTGAGGGTTCAAAAGTGCACTGAGAACATTTTGCTTTATGTTCTAAAATGACAGAAGTACTAGTACATAAAGATACTAGTCAAGAAGTAACACAAAAAGGAACCAATTCAGGTAAAATAAAACATGACTACATGACATTTATCACTATAGAGAATCAAAAGGATCCTGAAATCTATTCAATGCTTTATGCCGAGGTTTAATGCAATCAATTTACCATATAGAAATATAACAGGTTACTAATCTTTTTTTTTTCTCTCCAGGCTGGAGGAAAGCACTATCACCCTACATGTGCTCGCTGTGCCTGGTGTCAGATGATGTTTACAGAAGGAGAAGAAATGTACCTGACAGGTTCGGATACACTCAGAGAGATGAAACTGACTAAAACTGGGCATGATCAGCTCAGTGTGGGGCCTAAGGGCCTGACAAAAATTGTTCTGCTACATTATGGTCAAAAAAGCAGAAAAATGTGCAAACCAGTTCAGCAAATTCTATGGATTTCTTTCTGGCTACTAAACCTATTATTATTGATCCCAATCTGTGTAAAAAAAAAGGGTGGCTTAGAGCAAAAGCTGTAAAATGACCCATAATACAATCATTATCACTAGCACAAATAGGGTGTAAAAATGGCTAATGCTAAATTTGTAATGTTAACTCTTCAGTACAGTTCAATACACCTACCACTGAATGTCAAAATCAGTAGTTTTTCCTCTAATACACTTACAGTATATTAGCATAATTTATATTGGATATCATTCAAAATGACTGACCAAAAATGCATCATTGGATTTAAATGAGCAAAGTGATTAATGTTTTTTCCCCCAATGCAGTAAGTAGCTTCTCATTTTTACACAACCATGACAGAAGAACTTTCCTTGTTCCTTGGTCATGGAAAAGATGTGTTTAAAAAGGGTCAAATTACTGGTCTGCATCCAGCAAAGAAAACAACTAATGAGACTGCTGAAATTACTAGAGTTGTGATAGCACTGACCAAGAGATTATTAGAACCTGGAGGGATAGTGCTGAAACATCAACTTCACGAAACATGGTTTTTCCACACACAATGCAATATGACCACACAGATATAGGCACAGGTACTGTATATTCTAGGACAATAATGCCAAGATTCAGCAGGCTTAAATTGTGAAATAAACATTCTGGAAGCATGAGGAATCATTTTACCCATCAGTTGACCGTCACACCGTAAGTTCTGACGTTATCTCCATTAAAAGATGTGCTAGAGAAGACAATACAGAGTGGTTCGAAATTCACATCATCATCATAATCATCACCAATACACAATCTCAATCAAAAATTTATGCGACTGTACTTTGGACAGAAGTAAATGTTATGCCATTACAGGTTTTAAAAAACATTGCTACAGCGAATGTATACCTCAATCAAAATATACAATACTATTAAATACAATCCAAATAAATATTACAGCAGGCAACAGTTTTTTCATGGGGTTGTGTATAATAATAGTGAGGAATATCCCTTAACCTATCAGACCATGCATTTACAAAATGTAATGCATACTCCACGGGGAGTGATGCAACACGACACGCAAGCGGTTTGTATTATTTTTGTATTAAAGTATGGAGTGTTTTTCTCCACTCATAAAACATGATTAGAATTTCCATATGTTAACAATTGAAATGTTGTGCATTTTTGCAACTTTTTATATGTATCTGCCATAAAATGAGTCCCTCACCAGCCTTGCTCTTCTCTCCCTCTTTTTACCCGTTTGTTATTAATCTCAGATTATATAAAGCATCTGCCATACAGTGCCTGTGTGCTATATAAACAATATATTAGAATAAGCAATATTTTTCATGTTTCAGCTATAACTAACTGTGCTATGATACATACAGTAGCTTATGCCTTCTGACCAATCAGATTCAAGCACTCAACTGCGCTACAGTATAAGTATTAATTTCTCCTTTTCTGTATGCAAGTACATTTGTGTGGTATGTTGCCTAGAGTGCTACATACAAAAACTGCTTTTTTTTTCTTGGTCACCCTGAAGTTATAGAGCCTTTATTTGTAACACCAGCTCTCAAGTGATAGTGCTAGTGAGCATAAGAGCGAAGGTGGGACCTGGGCATACTGTAAGGAAAACAGATATGCTAAAACATCTTAAATTAGTTGAAATGCGTATTGTGGTTACTGAGTAATATTCATGCCACTAAGCAGTAATCAAGCATTAATATTAAATTCGGAAAATACATACATTTACTGTAAACAAATATGCATACATCTACTGTAAACCAAAGTTAAGCCCTAAAATATTTGTGTCCAAAATAGTACTTTGTAAGTCAGGATGTGATCTGTTTTTCTCAGGTTCTGAGGTTTGGCATCCTGCATGTAAACAGACGGCTCGGGCAGAGAGGAAGCTCAGAGTGCGGCGCATGTCAGAGACGTCCATCTCACCGCCAGGGTCCAGTATCAGTTCACCCAGTCGAGTCATCTGTGTAAGTAGATCACTTAATCATTAGATAACGCTATTTGACCACTATGGGAATTTCTGTATTCATTTTGGAATTTTAATATAACACAAAAGTACAGCTAATTCTACCTTTGAAATGGCATTTAATGTAAAACAATTGAAATGATTGGTCACTATAAATATGAAGCAAATTAACATCACTTTCATTTACATATACTAGAGGCACACAATCATACCTACAATCGGGAATTTAGGAGTCTACTTTTGTAATTAGTACTGTAATGAAAATAACTGATATCAAGTAAAGGCATACTGGATATTAGGGTTGCATGATTTAATCAAAGAAAAAAATCACATTGCAATTATTTTGATGCATATTGCGATTGGGATTTAAAGTGATATGTAACTATTAAATGCTAACAGCCAATAATGGTGCATATGATCTCATTAAAAGGATGTTTGGTAATATGTATTTATCTCCTTAAAAATTTTAAAATAATATACAAATAATTAGATTATTATCTTATTATCTTATAATATAATTATTAAATTATTTTTTAGTCATTGCAAATAATTTGCTTATTAAATAATTGCATAATTCCATAATGAAATTGCATTTTTTTTAATGTGAATAATCCTAAGTATCCAAAATATATCCTAAAATATATTTTACTGGTGTATTTGTATGGGAGGTACAAAACTGTAAGTAGTGAACTACAGATTACATCTAGCATACATTTACATGAAAATATTTTGCAATATAATTAGCAGCTTATGATGAGAAACAAAATGAGAAGTAACATGGATAAACTTTCCCCACCTTTGTGTGATGGATAAGCATCAGTATGCTTATCACTTTAGTCTGATGCATTTCTACCACATGTTCAAACTTTTAGATTGTGTCATGCTGAACACAATCAAGGTTTGGGTTTGGTGTGTTTTCTTTTGAATGTGGTTAAAAAACAAACAAAAAAAACATTGGCAGCCTCATGAGGAGTGAGAGTTTATAGAACTTTTAGACTCACTACAATGAAGCACAATGTTGCGTTTGACATTAGCATTTGTGTTCTCATTGCATTCTGACATGTGTGAGTGCGTGTCTGTGCGTGTGCGTGTATGTCTGTCCTTTGTCCCTTTCCTCAGGCCAGAGTGGAGAATGAGATCCTAGAGTACAAAGATCTGGCCGCACTGCCTAAGGTTAAGGCCATTTATGATCTGCAGAGGCCTGAATTCTTATCCTATGAGCCATATTACAGGTTCTACTCGGACGACAGGCTAGAGCGCCTCAGCTTCGGCGAGGTACTGCCCTAGTGGCACTTTAGCTCCGTGCTGTGTTTCTCTCCAGCATGCCAGTCGTAGGTATAGACCAGCTAACCCAAACTACTGTAGCTTAGCAGAGCCTGGCCCTATGTTCCCAACATGCCTTGGTCTGTGTCTTGTCTGATTGTCTTTTCAATGCTTGCTGATTAATAAGTAGGCAAATTTGATAAATGCATGTGCTCTTTTTACACATACTGTATCTGTAGAAAACAATTTAGCATATATGTCTGTAGAAAAATGTCTTTTTGTTATGTACGTGACCTTTGGCATGCATCGATATGAAACTTCTGTTGTTGCCAGTTTTGGATGCTGCAAGTAAAAATCTGGGGGAAAAAAACATTTGATTAGTATTTTAAGCAGTATTTGCCTACGGCAATTCTCACTCCTGCTGTTGCTGTAAACTTTTTTGTCAGCACTTTTCATTATGGTTCATTTTCAAACAATTCATACTTAGATTTTGTGAGTGTGGATACATACTGTAATGTCTGTCCTTTGAAAGTCATGCATCTGCAGCAGAAGCATTTCAGTAACGTTCATTCAGTACATGAAAGACAATGCATTTCAAGCTGGTAATGAACAAGACATGCTTCTACAGACTTTACTGAAGACTGTTTTGTTCTGACAACAAACAAAAATTTGCAGGAAAGAACCATGTTACTTTATGATGATGAGGTGGAGTGTCATTGTTGTCTAGGTACACTGCCCAACCAAAAAAGTCACTGTTTGAATTTAAATAAGCTAATAAGTACTAAGGAGATCTTTAAAATTACTGGAATTGTGTTATGTACTGTCCAACACATTATTTAAGCCTAAAAGGATAGAGATAAGCCATTAATATGACCATGATCATAGATCACTTGATAAGGTTGCGTAGTAAAAAAACAACAATAGAAATCAAAACTATGTTTAATTGAAAGAACAGGACTATTTCCACACATACAGTTGCCAGCAATTTTATTTATTCTTGATCGGAAATTAAGTTTTTTGTTTCTAAGAGATCTTAGCTCCTTCCTCATGTGCAATGGTCTGTACGTATGGTATGGTACTGTAGTTCAGTACGATTCTTGGGTTTGTGTTCTGCAGCTGCTTTTTTTCAAAACCCGTAAAAAGATGGCGACTTTGATGGCCACTCTAGAACCCTTCAGGGCTTGGTGGACTTTGAAGTATGCTTGGGATCATTGTGCTGTTGGAAGTTCTAATGACACTGAAGTTTCTGCTTTCTCACAGATGGCATGACATTTTCTTCAAGGATACAGCAAAGCAGCCCCAGAGCATCACAGAGCCACCACCATGCTTGACCTTTCTGCATGTGCTTCATTCTTTCTCCTCCAAACATACCTCTGATTCATAAGCCCAAAAAGTTAAAGTTTAGTTTCTTCAGTTCAACAGAGTTCTCAAACTTTGGTGTCTTTTTTTAATGGTTTTTAGCATATTGGAGTGGACTTTCCTTGTGTTTTAGGTTCAGTAGTGCCATACATCTTGTGGTGCATTGTGGTTCAGTTATAGTGTTATAGGGCAGAGTTAAACATCAGCACCTGCTGCCACGTCCAGGTAGTGTGGCCTCTGTTCCTGTGAAACAGGCTTACTATTGTATTTAAAGGAACGTTTGCACCTGTGCCATTTTATTATATCCTTGTCCTTGTTTGTGGAGGCAATGATCTCTTCTCTTAACTTTATGGACAACTCTCTTGACTTGCCATTTCTGACCTGCAGTCAATCATCTCCCTCAACAAATCCCTAGAAAGTCCAGCTATTTCATGTGTTCTAAATCAAGTACACCTGAGGCATCTAATCTGCACTTGAGACAGCACAAATTTGATTTGCTCAAGGGAGTTGAAACATTCTGAAATCATTAAAAGGCTATTTGTGTTTGATTTGGAGAATCACTTGTTATATTAGCTGTGTTGAGCTATTCAAATTGCTCTTGTTTCACTGATTTATTATAAACAGCTACAAGTTAATAATTTTGGCAAAAAACTAATTTTCGATAAGGGTTCAATAATTTTGAGTGCAACTGTACATACACACAGTGGAAGGAGAACTCACAGGATTTGGACTAAACTTCTGTGTGGCCATCAGAAAACCACTTGTTAGTGGGGCTAATTGGTAAAAAGTTTCAATCTGGACATTGGAGCAATGAAAAATGTTTGCCTAATGAGTCAAGATGGATCCTATTAAAGGAGGATTGACCCATCATCTAGAGTGTACACTGTACAAGCTCATTATGTTGCAATAAAATTAAGTGAGCTTACTACCTCAATGTACTGAATGACCAGGTTATCACATGTTCTTCTATCAATGTTTTTTCTTTTATGGCATGGGGGAAAACAATGGCAAGATTCTTTGCACTCAAATTGTGCATCATTTTCACAAATTACAGTAATTGGCCACCACAGAGTCCTGAGCTTAACCTGAGCTTAAAGGTGTGCTGGTTCAACTCAATCATCAACAATAAAAGCTAAAGGCAGTCTAACAAAATATCAGTGTGTGTGTGACTATTTTCTGGCGAGGCAGTGTATTTATACAGAGGAAACTCTTAAAGAAAAGCAGTCTAAAATAATCACTTTAAACATGGCATGTGCCTTTAACTTATTGTTTCTTTCTTATTGTCTCTCTTTTTCCTGACGTCCACAGTCACTGGGCACACTCTCACCCTATTCTCAGGTAATAAATCTTTGCTTAAAATGTCTTGTGTTGGCCATTAATAAGCTTAAAAACAACATTTCCGCATTGAAAGGGAGTAATCAGCACACCTTGCTTTCTCTAAGAACAGCGTTTGTTTGGGCAGGACATGTATGACCGAGTGGACCTGAGGCAGCGGAGATCCTCCAGTCCCGGGTATATCGATTCTCCGACCTACAGCAGGCAGAGCATGTCCCCTCTCCTGCCCTGCTCTCCACAGCATTACTACCGATATGGTGAGTCGCTGCAGAGTGCTCATGTGCATGGGTACTATTGATATACATAGCATATATCAAATATACAGTACAAGCTGCATCTTCATGAAAATGTGCATGAACTGTTCTTGGTAGCAAACAGGATAAGCATGTTAATTATTCTGCTTGAAATTATTATAGTTTATCAGATTTGATCAAGATCAGCATTAGGTGGATGATAAGTGAATGGCTTTTAAACCAATGATATACATTCCATTGCTTTATGCCTTTTGTGCTTAGTTTTGTTGCTATATTTGGCACAGAATAGATTTCATAATTACATATTATCCCAAGATAATTTTGTAAACAGAGAGATTGTCACTGTACAGGTCTATGCTGTAATGGAGTGTGTATGACTATGGGGGTGGGGTGATTTTTTTTCATTCATTGCTCTGCTTCTGTCACTCTCATTGGCTGGGGGTTTGGCACAGGCACTGAAAGTGGCAGGAGCTCACCCTATTACTCACAGCTGGAGGCCAGGTCAAGCACACCCACTACAAATCAAGCTCCAAAGCATTTCCATGTGCCAGGTATGCCACAAAGCCACACCATTGCTTTTAAAGCCCCTGGCAACACAGTTTAAATATAAAAAAAATAAATAAAAATAATAAACGTGATACTGATGACTTGTCATATAAAATTATATTCTCATGGTAGATTAAGAAATATACACTGCCTGAAAAAAAGTCACAGTTCAGAATTATTTTATCATTGTATTATTTTAGAATTCTATTTGCAAATTAAAAAGCTAATTACTATATAGAATAATTATAGGAACACATTATTCAAATCTGAAAGTATAATGGTGATCTATCAACAAGTGGAAGAAATGTGGTCAGAAAAAAGAAACACACACACACAGAGAGAGAGAGAGAGAGAAATGGCCATAATTGGACAGATTATTTCTCATTGATGCTATTCCAGAATGCATAGTGCCCACTGTATAAGCCTCTGGAAGCAGTGTTATGATCTGACATTGCTTCATTTGGTTAAGTCTAAGCTCAGCAACATTATGTGACAATGAAATTAAGTCAACTGACTACCTGGATGTACTGTACAGAATGATCCGGTTATTCCATCAATGAGTTTTGTCTTGCCTGATGGCACAGGCATATTCAAGAACCTTGAACGAGTTCTGGGAGCATGAGGAATCATTTTCACGCACGACATTGAGTGCTGTAATCAAGCTAAAGGTGGTCGAACATGATATTAGAGCGAGCGACTTTTTTCGTCAGGCAGTGTACATCCTTAACTGCAATTTAATCTCAATTAACTCCTAATTCTAGCCAAATTCTAGTGTTAGAAATGTTTGTAGTAATGTCAAAGCAGAGCTTTCACAATGCATTTGTTTTGAGTCTTGAGTCATAGCACAGTGTGTACATGCAGTATTTCTTTGTTTAAGAAGCACATTATTAAATAAGTTTGACAGTGGCTTTAACATCATTTACTTCTTTTTCTTTTCTATTCATTTTGCTGAGCCAGAATGCTAGTCGCATCCACTGATGATGGCTCCTTTTTCAGCTCTTGTTCATGTTTATACTGTCTTCAACAAATAACCTCTTCCTGAAAACAGAGGAAATGTACATGACCTTAACTCCTGTTTCTTTTCCTTTCCCTTATTGGTTTCTCCTCCATCTTTCAACTCTCACTTCTCTTTTTCTTCTCAGCAACAGGAGAACCTAACATCTACCGGAAGCCTCCCATCTATAAGAGACATGGTAGTGTTCATGGCCCAACCTGTTCCTCTGTCATGGCTGTTGGCCACTGGGAAATGTGTGTTGATTAGTGTTAGATATTCCTTTAGTTTCAAAACAGGGTGCAGTTTAACAGAATAGCTGAGCAGTGCTTTAAATGTGTACTCAGTCTGAAGCAGAGAGGGCCATCATGCACCATAGTGTAGGGTGAGTTGAGCGAGGTATACGGTTCCTTGCAAAAGTATTGCAACTTTTCCACATTACAATCACAAATGTAAATGTACTTTCCTATGATTTTATGTAATAGACCAACACAAAGTGGCACATTATTGTAAAGTAGAAGGAAAATGATAAATGTTTTTCTTTTTTTTTTTTCATTTTCACATTTTTTGTATTCAGCCCCATCAGTCAATACTTTGTAGAACCACTTTTCACTGTAATTACAGCTGTTTTGTCTTTTGGGTGTGTCTCTACCATCTGCACATCTAGAGAGTGAAATGTTTGCCCATTCACAAAATAGCTCAAGCTCAGTCAGATTGGATGGAGAGTGTCTATGAACAGCGAATAAAAATTTTTTGACACAGATTTTCAATAGGATATGAACATGCTTTGATCTAAATTATTCAATTGTAGTTCTGGTTGTACATGTACTGTATGTTTAGGGTAGTTGTCCTGCTTGAAGGTGAACCGCCACCTCAGTCTTAAGTCTTTTGCAGACTCTAACAGGTTTTTTTCTAAGATTGCGCTGTATTTGGTTCCATCCTTCTTGCCATCGACTCTGACCGGAATCTCCCTGTCCATGCTGAAGAAAGGCATCCCCCAACATGATGCTTCCCCCACCATGTTTCATGGTGGGGATGGTGTGTCCAGGGTGATGTGTTACAGTGTTAATTGCCTTGAAGCAAAAAACTTCAATTTGACCAGAGCACCTTCTTCAATAGCTTTCTCCATGCCACTCTTCCATAAAGGCTAGATTTCAGTTGTCCTGTCTACAGATTCTCCCACCTGAACTATGAATCTCTGCAGTTCCTCTGGAGTTACTTTGTCTTTTTGCTGTTTCTCTGATCTCCTTGCATGGCCTGTCAGTTTAGGTGGACACCCATGTCTTGGTAGGTTTACAATTGTGCCATACTCTTTCCATTTTCAGATGATGTATTGAACAAGGCTCTGTAAGATGTTAAAGCTTAGGATGTTTTTCATAACCTAACCCTGCTTCAAACTTCTCCACATTTAAACTTTCTTCACTTCTCAACTTTATTCCTGACCTGTCTGGTCCGTTCCTTGGTCTTCATGATACTGTTTGTTCACTAATGGACAGGTGGACTCTATTTACTAATTAGGTGAATTCTGATGGCAGTTGGTTTCACTGGATTTTATTTAGGGTTAGTAAAGGACTGTATATATGGCTGAATACAAACGTACGCCACACTATTCAGATATTTATTTTTATTAAAAGTTTGAAGAGCAAATTTTCATAAAAGTTTTAAAAACTATTTACTTTTACTACCAGCCATCTACTTTACAATTATGTGCCACTTTGTGTTGGTCTATCATGTAAAATCCCAATAAAATACATTTACATTATTTGTGGCTGTAACATGCCAAAATGTGGAAAAGTTCAAGGGGTATAAATACTTTTGCAAAGCACTGTACAGATACATGCACCTGACCACCATAGGACTTGAAAGTTGTAATCTTTAGAAGCGTAGGCTTAAAAATCATTTGACTTATGCTGTGTGATTGTTGTATTAACAATGGACCTTGTATCTGCATTTTAAATGAAAACGCTACTAAAATATAATTTCTATAATCTGTATGCAGTTTGATAGTTACTGTAGGTGAAAGTTGCTTGCACTTGTAAAATCAGCTGGCTCCTTTGTTGAGAAGTTTAGTGCACAAGCTATTTTCAAATGGCTTATTTTAACGAATATACTGTATGACATGAATATAACTATTTTGTCCTTTATAACGGTTGTGCCCCTTGTATGTCTCAGTGGCTTTTATTAGGATCTTCTTAAAGTTTTATAAAAGTGAACCAGTTGTCTTAGTATATGCTTAGCTGTCAATAGGAATAACAATGCATTGTTTTTTTTTTAACTGCATAACACTCCACAGAGTGTGTACAGATGGGTGACAAATTAAAGGCACATATGATTTTGTTATGCTGTGGGAGGCATTTTGTCCACTTATGCTCTTATAGGGAAGGGTCACTGTAAATTAGTACAAAGTTATTTTGTCTGACCAGCTTATCCTGTGCTGAAACGTTCCAGTCCTGTGTGTTCTTTTGCAAGATTACTTTGCCCTATCCCCAAGACATGAGGGCTGAACGAATGATTTGAACATAAAAGAAGATATTTGGCCCAATACCCATGAGATATTTTGGACCGATGTGTTAGACTCAACCGGTATCTGAATTCCAACCAAAAGTATTTTTGGAAGAATGATGTTTATTTCTCCAGCTAAGCTCCAGCAATATGTAGAACCTGTGCAATGCACTGCCATGTATTGCGCCCCAACACCTTACTAACACACTTTTTTCCTCTTTTAATTAGTCACCCATCTGTATGTATTTATGTGTGTGTAGAGTAGATAATATAATAGATTTTCCCATTGTGAGCTCATGTAATTTTGCATTGACAGTACAGGCTTGTGATACAGGCTTGTGATTTTATTTATTTTATTAACATCAAATTAATATATGCCAACCAGGACCAACATCTCGCTAAAATATATTTATATTTATATAATATATTTATATAAATATAAGTATATCAATACATTTTAGCAGGACGTTAGTTCTGGTTGCTAATCATTACTTTTAAAGAAATTTACTATAAGTTTACCAGCCATATAAACTTACAGTAAAGTTTAAAGCAACTTTTTATAGGAATATATAATATTATTATAGGAAGATAGTTTAAACTTTACCTTTAAAAAAACAAAAATTAAATAAAGCATTAACACTCATTACCATTTATTTTCTTACGAACACTGGGAAACTAGCACAGGCATGTAGCACAATGCATAAAATCATGCAGATGTCAAGTGCTCCAGGTAAGATACACATCAGTCATCAGAATGAAGAAAAAGTGTGATTTCTGTGACTTCATGCTCGTAGTACGTGTATCTCATGTCGCACATACCTGTGTTTAATTTTCTTCTGGAAAAATTACTGTAAGAGGCATCTTAGCTTCCAAATCTACTGTAATAGGGTTTATCACAGCATAAAGACTGCATCATGTCTGGTTCACAGAACAGATCTTAGATGCTAAGCATTTTTTATGTTTTATTTTTTATTGAATTTAATATTTTGGTAACTTGCTGGTATTTTTGTGTGGCACTCATTCTTATGTATGGGCATTTATGAACTTCAACAGCATGTTCTCTAGTGGTTCAATGGTAAGCCATGGGCTCTCCGTCCCCGAATCTGATTTATATTTCTGTAGACTTTTTTTTTCTTTGACATGGCTAGTTGCCATCCTGCGCTGCTTGCTGTACAGTTCAATTTTCCACCGCTGTCAGCTAGCATCCAAGTAACGTAGCAACACCCAACGACAGAGAGCACGCACTCTCACGAGTATGCGCGAAAAGACACGCACATTTAGGTTCACTCTTTAATTCAGCAACTGTCTATACTGCTATCTTACACAGACATTAACTACACATTTAGCGTGTACCCTTGCACAGTGTAAAATCAGTAAAATCCATATTACCATAAAGATTAAAATATCCGGGAACTTTATTTTTGACAGCACCTTTTCTATCATGCAACTGCATAAGAAGCAATGAAATATTAATAAATGGTAAGGGCATATCTAAAATAGGACATTTTTGATCAGACATGAGCAATTTATAAGAAATATAGTGGAATCTATGTGCACGGACACTATGATAATTACGGCACTCCAGTTCTCCAGTATTGTCATGTGTTGATTATACAGAGCTGTGCTTTTTATTTTATATGGTAAATTTTTTTTATAGTTGTTGTGAATTGGATCATGTTTAATGTGTTTAAGTTCATGAAGTCACGTTCTATTGTTGTGAGAAGGGAATGCTTTTAATAACGTGCGCGGAGCCCTAGTCGTAAAGCAGGGCCCTAGACGATCGCGTGTATTGCCAGTTGGACGGGCCGGCACTGCATGCAGTGCTCTCACCACAGTGACAGCAGTCTGAATCCTCTCAGGTAATCGGTTTGGTATGAATATTGTTTTTAAAAAAAAATTTAACATTGCATTAGGGGCTTTTGTTCATGGTTATTCCATTATCATGTAGTCATTTTGTTTTGATGTTATTGCCGTAATGTAATTCTACCCTTCAAAAACAACTTTATTGTACTTTGCTAAATTAGCGCCATCACAACGTTTTGACAACCAAAAATTCCTGCTGGGTACCCTCGTTTCATTGTCTCTCTGAGATGCAGTGTATAGTACGATTGTGTCTCACATTACTAAGCCATTTATTCTGCTGTTCAAGATTTTTATTTTTTTTTTATCCTGTTTCCTGTTTTCCTTTTGTTACTGGATTTTTTTCTGGATGGAGTGAACTCTTGCCTGTTTTTGGATTATGGTTTTGAACTTGAAAATAGTTTTCTTTGGCTTTTTTTTTTAAATAAATTACCTACTCAAACAGCACATGCACATGTCTCTAAATATAACACCTGACAGATTGCTTTGCCAACACGGGTGAGAAGAGAGTAAAAACCCCAAACTTTTTATCCCAGCATTTGGCACATTTCACTTTCCTCAGCAGGATCATTACATGGACATTCTGGCCTCATATGACAGCTGTGAGTTCCTGCCAGATAGATTCCTTCTGCAGTGCTGTTTTTACTGGGAGAGCCAGGTGGAATTTGCACCCACAGAAAAAAAATTTGATTATGTTTGCACTGTCCCGGCTCATCAGACCTGTGTGTTGATGGCCAGAAATTTTGATATCCAACGGACACCCAAGTCTGGGAACTGGCAAAGAACATGAAGCACCAAGATTTGATTTGACCTTTCTTAAAAGATTTTTTTTTTTTGTGGGAGGGGGCTTTAGCTGATGAAGTGACTGGAGCTGCAGAGCTCCAGGGTAATGTTAACAGTCTGGTTCCCTGCACAGAGCTCCAGGACAAGACCACCAGATCACAGCTCCAGATGAAGTTGCTAGGGCAGCTCCCTGCACAAAGTTCCAGGGGGAGACTGAAGGCACAGAGGTCCAGGGTGCAGTCAACATTGAGGCTCCCCACACAGAGCTCCAGAAGGAAGCTGACAACACCCAGCTCCAGCCAAAGGCCACCAAATCAGCACTGCTCAATGTTCTAGCCATGCTTCTGTTCCTAGCCATACTTCTTCCTCAGTGCTCTGTAGCGGTCACGCTGGTGTCCACCATAGCCACACTCACAGTTCTGCTGCTTGCAGAGGTCAACTTGGTGACCCCCACACTCCAGCACGAATGTGAACACCCTGCAGATGTCAATGAGATGACATCCCACGGCAGGCATGAATTATGCCCTGTCCTGTCTGAATCATGATGTGCTTTGCCTAAATCTTGTCTTTCTCCATGCCAGGGTATGTATGAATCATACCTGATGTATGGCTTCTTCTGAATGAGGCCCTGTCATGTTTTGTGACACCCTTTAACTTGAAAGACATCTTCTTTGCACCACCTCGAAGAATAGTGACATAGAGAGTGTGCGTCCTCCACTAGACAGCTTCACGAAAGTCATGATGGTACCACCACTTGGCTTTGACTTCATGCTAGCTCCACACGCTGGCTCCACTAACTTAAGACAGTTTTAGAGCAGTACCTTTGTGGGGGATACTGTGACAGTTTTACATTTTGCACTGGACACTGCATGGTCCTAGACTCAGATGCAGTGGAAAAGACTTCTTTATCGAATTGTTTGCTTACATTTGCCAAATGCATTTTTGTCATGTCTGTCCTGTCTTCACTGTATAGTCACAGGTTGGCTACCTTATTTTCCGGTGGTTTAAAGGCATTTTCAGTCCCTCATTTGATATCTCTCGTTCTATATACCCTGTTGTGTAGGTCTTTTGTGGCACATGTTAACAAGCTGTTTATTGCTGTGTTCAAGTTCTGGTGTTTTGACCTGTTTTCTGTACCTGCCCCAGATTCTTGTTCTTGACTGACAGGAGTGTAACCTGATGTGGTCTTATGCAGTTTCAGGCAATCCACATTAAGGTTTAATGTAATGTGCATTCTGAGATTCTTTTGAGCCACCATGGTTGTTCAATTGTCTACCATGGTTGTTCAGTTAATTTAATGTTGGTTGTTTGTTATTTGCGCTTTTCTGTGTAAACTATCGATTTGTGTATGAAAATTCCACCAGTTTCTGAAATACATAAAACCAGTCTCCCTGGCAACGACAATCATGCCATGTCAAGTCACAGAGATCACACATTTTACATATTTCTGATAGGTGATGTGAACATTCCCTGGTGTTCAGGAATCCTTAAGCGGTCACATGACTTTCTGATATATAAATATTAATTGACACAGAAGCCCAATTCATCACCATGGGGAATATTAGAGAACAAAAAATAAGCAAATATGTATTCAGTTTAAATCATTCAGTGGCTATGAAAAAAAAATGTCGGCTATGCTAAACAGAAAAGCGAATGCAAGTATATTTTGTCAGCATGCACAGTGACGAGCAGAGTTTGACAAACAGTAGTAAATGATCACACAAAATTTGACAGGCATGTCAGAGGAAAGATTTTTCTTTTATTGAACCATTATTGTAGGCACCAGGAGTTTACTCAACAGTGCTTGACCTGGTCAGGAAAAAAAATTGTGCAATATTAATCAAATAAAAATATTTACAGATCTCATGTTGTTCTATTGTTGAAGTCTCTCTGTTCTCTGTTACAAATATTTGCCTATAATTACAGATCATTATAATGTTTATAAGGCATAAAAGGGTCTTCAGCAGTAGAAAAAAACTGCATCAAATATTTTTTGTGATACAGAACTTTAATATTAACCTGAATAATTCCATCATAATTCTGTTTTGTCCGAAAATTTTGAATTCATGCATGCGAAAAACGCTAACCAATGAAAGCCAAACTGGACTTCCATTCTCCTTGTTTGTGCTGGTCTGAAGTCATGGGAAGTTCTGAGATTTAAGGTCCTGGGTTTAAGGGCTGTTGGTTGTGACTGCTTGGTGTGACACAACTTATAGTGTGACTAAATGATGCTCTAAAGCACAAAGAGCATGAGATAAAGTTTCACATTTTCAACATTGTTTAGGATTCTATACATATTTTATCATGGACCAGGCATTAACTAGTTGACCACACACACACACACACACACACACACACACACACACACACACACACACACACACACACACACACACACACACACACACATATACTGTACACACACCTCAAAATACATATGTAGAATGCTGTTCATTACAAAAAGGATAAATACTCCTGATGAGATACAAAACTCTAGGGACAGATTTATTTGGATCACAAGCCTGTAATGAATTCCTCATACAGAAGTGTTTGGTGCCCATATGGAGGGCAGATGACAGAGACAAACTGGTGTAATAGAGAGCGGTCCTCCCAACAGATTGTTTAACTCTGTTTTTTTCTTCTTCATGTGGGTACCAAACTTAACTCTTAGCAACTGTTTCTAACAGGTTGCAAATAATTCCCTCTTTTCTGTTTTTCCTTTTTCATTTCTTATCATCTTAATAAATATTCCCTCCACACTTCTGATGTACTTTCCTCAATCAACCATTTACCCCGTAAGTATAATTTACCCCCTGCATCATGTGTACTGTACATGTCCGGCTTTGTTTCTCTAATTATGTTGAGCCAGTCCATCCACCTCCCCTTTGTCCGTCTGCTTATGTTCTATTTTGTGTAAAACATTGTGTTATTTGATTTCTTTTCCCATTATTTTAGTGGTTCATACCAATCATAATGAAAAGAACTGAAATTGGTCTTGGAGGAATCATAAACTAACTATATGCAGGGATATTGTGTAAGAGCAGATCAGCATGAACAATAGTTTAATAATTGAACTCAATCATTTGAGCTTTTGGAGTTGGAGCCATTTTTCTCTCAGGGCTTAATAAGGTCTGTTGTTCTGACCATAGTGCGCTTTTTCTTGTCCATCTGTTTTTGTGTCATTTTACCTGCTAGGTAAAGGAATTAAGCACTGGCATATTCTGTTGCTATAACAGGCATCAGTTTATCATGATGCAGTTCTGTTCTTCTTTCCTCCCTTTGTGCAGACAATCATGATACAGCCACAAAGAGCAAGACCAGTGAAGACATCCTCCAGTCATCCAGATTCACCACTGTCTATTCACCCGAGCAATACCAGCACTCCCAATCTGATTACTTCCAACCCACTGGCTCCCCAAAATGTAGGTAACTAATTATGTGCTTGTCTAGAATTTGCTGTTATACTAAGCTGGAATTCATACACTGAGTGAATTTCAATAAAATTTAAGCAAAATGATGTTTGTTTGTTTTGTTTTGTTTTTAATTACAGACACTTCTATCAGACATGTTGTATGACTGCCACTTATTGGGTTCATAAGTATTGTACAAATAGCAACCCTCTGACCAATTCACACACCACACATATATATTTATATATATTGTAAATATTGTGTACATTATGTATAGTATATAATACAAGCATTCTCAGCATTAATATACAAGTATGGAAATATCCACACTATATTTTTTTGATCTGTAATTACAACATAGATTAATGAAAACATAATATGAGATATGGAAATGGTATTTAAACTGTATATTTGTCTTTATTCCACATTTCTTTGTCTATCCCATGAGGTTACAGAAACATAAGATCATTATAGATTATAATTTTAAATAAAATCTATATATTGTATGTATTGCTGTATTTGCTTCATTCACATTCACAACTTAAAATTTAATCCATCTGTATCTGCAAATTCTCCAGAAATATAACTAGTAAACAAGCTTTGCCACCATGGATGGTAGTCTGCAGTATCCAATTTCCTGCCCATATGTATCTCTAATCCTGTCCCAGAGGACCTGATGCCTATCTCAGGAATACGTACACACTCACACATCCAATCATACTGTGTGTTAATTTGGAAATGCCAGTCATTTTAGACCACATCTTTGGATTGTATGGGTAGGAACCCGGAGTACTCAGTGGAAACCCACTAAGCATGGGCAAACTCTCACACACAGACAAGTGTCAAGATTCAAAATACCCAACCCTAGAAGTGTGAGGTAGCAGTGATAAACACTAAGCCAACATGCTGCTCAAATGTCAAATATTTTGTTTAACAGTGCCTACCTTTATCATTCCCAGCAGTGTGCAAAGCTCAGAGGACACAGGATTTTATATTGCATATAGTTTTAATATAGCCTAATTCTGTGTAGGTCCTCCTTGTTGCTTGTTCAGCTCATCCTCTAGATTCTCAGTCATCTTGAGATCTGGGAGATTAGGGTTTAAGTATTAAGATGGATCTCAGCCATTCGTATTTCAGACCAGGACACTTTCTCTATTACTGCATGGTCCGGGTTTGAGGGACACCTGCCCATTGTAGACTCTTTTAGTAGTTTACAGGGGGTCAGCATGGACACTGATCAATCTGGTGCCATATAGCCCCATGTATTCTGCAGTTATATCCATTATGGCCTGTATTAATTTTTCAGCAGTTTGTACTTTTCTGTCGGATTGGACAAAACAGGCTGTCCTTTGTTCCCTGTGTACATTAATGAGCCTTGACAACCCTGTCACTGGTTCATTGGTTGTCCTTGCTTGGACTTTAACATCCCACAAGGCCTGACATTTTTGGAAGTGCTCAATTCCAGTCTTCTAGCCGTTACAATTTGGCTCTTGTCAGAGTCACTCAGATCAACTTCAAGAACTGACTGTTCATTTGCTGCCTAATATATCCCACCATTTAAAATTTTCTATTTTAATGAGCTAATAAATATTGTCCATGTCATCTCTCTGTGTTTTAATGTTATGGCTGATTGGTGTATTGTTATAGCGAGTTACAGATTAAGTTCTTATGGTTCACTGCTTGCTTTAGTTAAATTCAATTCAAATGTGAATGCTTGGTATGGTGATAGACAGTAGCCTGTTTTATCTCATGTACTGTAAAAGCACAGGCTGATTTACTGAGTCACCTTAAAGTAATTCTGATTGAGCTGCTTGCAGTTTTCACACAGTCATTTATATCTGCTGTCTCTTGCACAGCTTTACGTATTCCACGAAGAAGATTTTCATCAGGAGGAGAGGAAGATGGATGGAATTATGGTCTTCAAAGAGTATGAAACTCTCTCATTTCCTTATGCATGTACTACAGGTTATAATAAGTGTTTTTAATCCTTGTAAAAATTTTAATCTGTAGTAGTTTTGTTGTTGTCGTCATCATTCTTGTAGTTTTTCAAATAGATCCTAAATAAATGAACCCTTTTTCCTTTCAGATCCAGGGTGGGATTGGCAGAATGATCCTGAAGGAAGAGATGAAAGCACGCTCTGGTTCTTATGACAACGACCCCTGGGGCAGCACACGGAACTCCCGTGCTGGGAGCAAGGAGACTCTGCACAACACCAGCTACAACAACACCATCAATGGCTGTAAGTACATCTAACCTACATTCTAATCCAGTCATCCGGAAAATAGATCTAGTCTTGAAGATATTTCATCACTTATGTCTGAGTAAAACTAATGAAGGTTTCGTAGCAGAACATTTTCCAATTATGGACTACTAATAGACACTTAAAATGGTTAACCTGGCTAACAATAATATTTACACCCTCGTAGACACCAGCTGATGCTTTCTAATATGATGCACCACACACACTGTAATACCAGGTGCCATTATCAAACTCTCTGAAAGACACCGGCATACAAATAAAATGCAACAGTTCGTATTTCACAAACGTTTTGAGTCACAGCATTGTAATTGATTTCCATTGTTGTGGAAAAAGCCACTCCTCCCTAAAGGTCTCATCTCTAACCACAAGCAACTCAGAAATAAAACACATGCAGATCAGTTCGTAAAATACTAAGTGTGTTGATCGGCTATACTGCCATTTTTCGTCAGAGACTTATGGTGTTACTGTCAGTGTTATAATACTGGTGACATGAGCAGTCTCATTATGAAGGTGAAGTCCTGGCACACTTTACTGTAAATGCATGATGTATGGTTGAAAATACAGCAGATTTAATACAGCATAAATGTAAAGGCTCTCACCAACCCCACATTCACATCATACTTGAACTCTCATTAGTCTGTTTTCCTTTCTCTCCTTGCCACTCAGTTTCTTTCTTAGTTTCCTTCTAACTGCACACTCTCTGTCCCTCCTTTGTGTGTCTCTCTGTTGCTTTCACATGCATCTGCGACCTGCTCGCCTCATTTCTATTTCTGTGTGCCTCATGGGAAAGTGCACAAAACAGCTGAATTTTTCCCTGTACCTCTCTCTCAGTCCCTCTTCCCTACACCTCTGCAGTCATAACTCCTGATCCTGGTCCCTGTTCCCTTTGTAACTGTGGGCTCCTTATATGTGTTATGCATTGGGGATGGTTGCAGGTGCAGGAAGAGATGAACATTCTTAAGCAATCCAAAAACAGCAGAACGGGACAGAAAAACCACAGACAAAATGTCAGGCGATTAGCATATGGACTAAAACAGGCCCTACCAAAATTCAAGATCATGATCAGTAGGCATTCCCAGGAAACACTAGATGTTGGTAGGACGGATAAATCTAGCACAGATTTGGTTGTTCATTTTTTTTTATTAATATTATTTAGATGTTTTCTGACCACTAAACCTTAGTAGGGGATAAATATCCAGCAAACATTTTAATATAGATGGGAGAAAAACTTATTCAGTTAAGTGTCTCGATTTGTTTGTGGCAATTCATGTACCACCACATTGACCTCAAATATATACAGTCTTATTCAAAAGTTTGGGCACCCCTTGAAAATAATAGATTTTGGTGATTTTTTTAATTGAAAAGATGTTAACACAGTCTCTCTTGGAAATGGAAAAAATGCACAATATTTTCAGCAAACATTACAAGTTACTTTTTATGTCATAAATTGAACAAAGATTAAAAAAAATAATTTGTATTTATTTTTTTAATAAAAGGTTTGTTTAATGTCAATTCTCTATTTGCATGCGATGCCAACGAATCGGTTAATTCTAATTCCCAGTATAACTAAGGTTAACCTATTACCATCAGTGAAGGTTTCTCATCCAACAGATAACTATAGAAACAATTCCATTGTGAAATATAATTATTATAATTTTTGTAAATGCTGGGGTCTGTGTATTATTATTATTATTATTATTTTGATGTTCAAGCTAAAACTAAAGTAAACCACTATAATGCGTTTGAATTCATAATTAAAAATTTGCATTACACAGGACAGCTAAACTGAATGTCCAGTAAACATCTAGAAATAAATGTCTTTTGAACTAATACTGAATATAGTCTAGATGTGTTTGGGAGGTCCGGACCCATTTGTGCAAACGTCCATCTTCTTCTAATATAACTCATCATACCTCATTCAGCGGGCTATAGGACGGCAAAGGTTGACGTCTTTTAGAAATACAGTGTTTACTGGGGCACCGAGAAAGGCTTGGTATGTTATGTAGGCACACACCGAGTGATACTTTCTATTTATAGTGTGTGTGTGTGTGTGATAATTGCCAGATGAGTGCAATCAGTAGTCAGGTGAGCTAGAGCATGTATGTATAATATCAGGGGATGACATGACATTATTATGTTGAAGCTGTTTCTTTTAAATGTGGTTATATTTGGTGTAACATGACCATGCTTTTGCTTCCCCAATGCTATTTTTATTTAAAATCAGTTTTTCATTAAAATAGCATTTCATCTCAATTTTTTATTGAGATCAAAGCCAGATATATTTTGTTAACAAATAAAATTAAGTGTTTTTTAAGTTTCCATTGCTCCATGTTATTACAGCTTTATTTTATTATTTTTATTCCTCATTTTTCTATTCATATGAGCATTAATGAATCTGCACCTACATTTACCTTGATTAGTGTCCCTAAGACAAATTATATGTATTACCAGTTCAGTCACAGTTTTGTTTTTTCATGTCATATTGTGTTGCTGATTTAAATTAGAGCACGTACACTCTACCACACACACCATCCGCTTTAACAAGAACACATGAACTGAACGCTTGCTCATTTAAGCAGTCATGTGGCACCAGCATCATACAAATCCATACAGATACAGGTGCAGAGCTCCTGTTAATATTCACACCAAACATCAGTATGTGTCACATCTTGATGGGCTGCTACAACTATTTAAAAATGCTGAACTCCAGGGATCCTCTCTACAACAGACTCTGAAGATGGCACAGAATGGTGTGGGGGAAATGAGTGGACAGTAGTTCTGCTCGTCACTCTTTACAATTGTGATGGGCAGGAAAGAATCTCGGCATGCACAAAACATCCAACCTTGATGTGGTTGGGCTTCCACTGTTTACAGCAAAGACCTGGAAGTTTTTTCATAAACGGGGTTTCGACTTGCAGACCCTCTCACATTTATTTTTTTATGCATCATTCTGTATAAACTTAAAAGACTGTTATTTGTGAAAATCCCAGGAGCATCCCAGGAGCATGAGCTCATTTAGTGGATAAAAGTGTAAAAATTTCTCCATTTAAACATTTATCATGTTCTCTATGTTCTATTGTGAATAAAATATTAGCTAATGTAATTTGAAAGTCTTTTAGTCTTTAAAATTGTTTTTTTTAAAAATTGGAATTTGGGTTGTATCATTTTATGTATTGTGCTGCTGCCACATGATTGAAGATTTGGAAAACTGCATAAATGTGCAGGTGGACAGGTTTTTCTATTAAGATAGAGGGTAACTGTATGTCTGTTCTATTATTTGGTGAGCACTGCATTCCCTTTTAGTAGTGGAACAATATAGACTTGCCAACTGAATATATTGATAAAGTAGATGAAATTTGAAATGCATAAACACTGTAATTTTTCTGTGTAATTCAGTCTTTTTCATTACAGTAACATCTGGATGAGTTTCATTTCATACTGTTATAGGCACTGCAAAGTGTCACATATTTGTGTTCTTTTTCAGCTTCACAGGTTCTGTATCCCCCTGAAAATGGTGAGCAATTGAACATTTTTTCAATTCATACACTGTATGTGTTTTTGATATTTTAAAAAGAGGCTTAAAAAAGCAGAAATTTGGAAGGAGAGTATTACAATGAAAGCCATAGTTCCACAGCAGAACTAAGCAATACAGGGCACATTTTTTTTAGTAGCACCCCCTACTGTCCATGTGAAACTTGGTGATCTGCATTGCATTTTCTTAATTGCATGCTATTCATTGCTTTCTGAATCTTTTCTAGAGTATATATCAAAATCTGCATCTTTACCAGGGTATGGCAGAAATGGACTACACCGGGTAATACAAAACTACTACTTACCAAATAGAACATTTAAATCTTATAAAGTCAACCTGACATTGATTGTCTTTTAACAATCTTTGTTTTCTAGCAGCAAAATACAGACTACTTTCAGTATGACAGTGGCAATGAGGTCAACTGGGGAATCAGAGGTTAGTTGTTGTACAAAATTGCAGTAATTCCAATGTCATAACATAACTTTCTCTGATAAACAGCAGCTAACAAAGTGTTAATGGTCTTCTTTTCAGAGTACAAGGTGAGTCCTGAGGCCATCCTAAAACAACAACAGCTTCTTAACCTGTCGTTCTGGTCATAAACCTGAAAGAAAGGTAAACTACAGTACTTCAGCATGATCGGCCAGATTTTTAGAACAAAATAGAAAAAAACAGAAAATAGGAAAATCAGGTTTCCTGTCGTAAGGTCACAGGGATGCTTGCGTGGACTTTTCTATGTTGTTAGTTAGGGGTGACGGTGAGGTCGAACGTTGCACTTTAGCAACTTTGCAAAGGATGCTACCATGTAGTCTGATCCAGATTCCTGGCTGTGTAGCAATTACTCTGTTGTTGATATGAAAATAAATTTTAGGCTTCACATGCAAGAATCTTCTTATCCTTGTCTTGTGACTTTGAGGAAATGCCTTCATTCTTCACAACATCTGTGCCATGTGTTCCCATTTCACCCACCACGTGAGGAATTATGGCAAACATAGACAGGAACTGTCAGGAAGTGTTGTACTGATGCTAATAAGGTTAATATGTGCAGTAACATGATTCACCACTGAAACTATAATTATATTATATATTATTATCTCTAAAGAATAGACATGGTATAAAGTCACACACTCTAAATATGTTTGACTGTTTACATCATACAATGTGGTGCCCATTTCATGTGTGAAAATGATTCCTCGTACTCCCAGAACCACAGTTTCACAATTGGAGTCCTGGAATATGTTCATGCCATCACAGAAAAAAAAATGTATAGATGGGATAACCTGATCATTCACTGCCATAAATTGAACAAGAAACCCAGGGTATTATGGGAAAATATACACTGAAACTTGACAGTTGAAGACGGGAAAAAGACCCCAGTGAAATCCCAAGGAGATCAGTAGTTTCTGAAATACTCCAGCCAGTTATTCCGATATTTACATCCATCCCATGATAATAGACATTACAATTTTGTTCATTCTGATGTTTACTGTAAATATTAGAAGCTCCTACCCTGTACCACATCTTTTCTGCTGCTACATGCATGACTGAAAAGATAACTGCATAAATGTGCAGGTATACTGTACATATGTTTATAATGAAGTGGATTCTTCACAATTTGTTCACAATAAAAATTTATTAATTGTAGCAAAGTGTCTATTATTGCAAACAGCTGAATCTTGTGTTATTGCTGCCATCCATTGGGTTCTATTGATGTTAAAAACGTATTTTGGTAATAATATAAAACCACAGGGGTGGCACGGTGGTGTAGTGGTTAGCACTGTCACCTTGCACCTCCAGGGTCCGGGTTTGATTCCCGGTCGAGTTTGATTCCCGTCTGTGTGTGCGTGGAGTTTGCATGTTCTCCCCGTGCTTGGTGGGTTTCCTCCTACAGTCCGAAGACATGCAGATTAGGCTAACTGGCGTTCCAAAATTGCCCATAGTGTGTGAATGAGTGTGTATGTGTGTGTGCCCTGCGATGGATTGGCACCCTGTCCAGGGTGTACCCCGCCTCGTGCCCCAAGTCTCCTGGGATAGGCTCCAGACCCCCTTTGATCCTGAATACAGGATAAAGCGGTATAGATGATACCGTGAGTGAGTGATAAAACCACAGAATAGGATAAAATAAAAATTTTAATGGAACAACATTTGATGGTAATTAGCATAATTTGTACTTGTGGAACTATGCATACAATTCTAAAATATACTTTTAATTAATTGTATTTTAATAAGTGGCATGTGAATGCATTGGATTTAATCTCAAATAAATGGGTGAATGGCAGTTACAGGGTTGATAGCCATAGGTTATAGTGCCTATGATGACTCTCATTATTATGTCTTACATAAAGTAAAAAAAAAAAAATTTTTTTTTTTAAGTTAATGGGTCAAAATTGACCTTTCAGTTTTGTATTTAAAATCTCATAATTAAAAAAAAGAAAAGAAAAGAAAAAAGGTACCCACTGTGTGATTAACGCACTTGTCCCCAAAGGTTTACCCCTATGAGGCACTGATTGTGACCACCAGGGGGCGAAATAGGCTGCCAAAAGACGTAGACAGAGCCAGGCTGGAAGTGAGTGATTGTGAAATTCATTTACACAATTAACTTCATAAACACTTTATTTAAAGCTTATGACTTATGATTTCAGTAGGGACACAATCTGTCTCCAAATGAGCTGCACAATATTTTAACATTATTGCAATCTCATGTGTCTTTCAGAGGCATCTCTCTCCTGAGGAGTTCTTCCAGGTGTTTGGCATGACCATGGCTGAATTTGACCGACTGGCACTGTGGAAGAGGAATGAGATGAAGAAACAGGCTAGGCTATTCTAAATGTCCCTGCTTCCTAAATGCAGAGCTAAAGACAACTATCCATGACAAGCCAAAAAGATGCCACCATTTTCTGGCTTCACACTCACAAGCCGACTGAGCGGCAGATCACTGAGTGCAGGAAAGAAGAAAAAGCAACAGTCTAATAAAAGAGAAACGCTAGAAGTCATGTTAGATTCTTATTGCTTTAATAGATTTTTCTAATTTCTTGTTGATAAGAATAGAGAATCAGAAATCAGTGAGTCAAAAATCGATGTAAAATTTTGGGAGTTTTGCCTTATATTTTGTGTTAATTATGCACCAGCAGCTAGAGTGGCTAGAATGTAGACACTATATTATTATTATTAATAATAATAATAATAATAATAATAATAATGAGCTTTTGTTTTGTTCCTCTCTTGTATATTACACTTGTAAACTAATATCTTATTTTCCTTTATGGACCATTTCTAACTTACAATGGAAACACATAGCTAAATAATGATTAAGGTTAATGGAAACAAGCGAGATTTTCCATGAAAATGAAAACCAAAGTGTCAGTACTGTGTGTGATTTTAACAGAATCCAGAAAGTAGGGATTGAGGATTATTCATGCTATAGATGATTCAGGGTAAATCTTGGGCTTAAGCCCTGAATGTAATTTTGTTTTCAAAAAATACAATTATTTAGTAGACACAGTTTAAAGACTGTGTTGAGCCATCCTTAAGAGTTTTGTAATAGTAGCCACGGTCATTTGGAATATTCACATGCACTAACAAACACAAAGCATTAAAACACATTAGACTTAAACTAAGGTGTTGTGGTGCATTGTTTTTTTTTTTTATTTTTTTGTTTTTTGTCTTTTATTCTTCTTTATTTTGTTGTTGGTGAACAAGAAGGAAAATATGATGGGAAATTTGATTCTTTTTTTGAAATAAGGCATGCAACATTTTTGAACAGATTTGGACTGATTTGTAAAGTTTGGGTTTATGGTGCTAAGATGATGTTATGCTGCATTTGTTGCTATTTAAACTTCAAGCATGATTATAAAATTAGGACAATCAGAAGGGTCTCTAGGAATGTTATTTTACTCAAGGGTACATCCATTGCAACAAAAAATTTGACCTCTATTGCACTTAATTAGGACCTGATAGTGAAGTCTGTAATGCCACAGTATAAATAGTGTAGATTATGTTAAATTTGGACCTCACAAAGCATCAGATGAAATCTGTCTTTGTATTACACCTTTGCTTATGTTAAGTGTTTTTAGTTGTTATTGTTTGTTTGCTTTTTTTTGGCAACTGGAATGTATCATATTGTAATACAAATTTAACAGTAGCGAGTGAGAGAGTGAACATATTTTTTATTCTTCTTTTTTTAAACAGTACAGCTACCTATCTAGTTCACTTTATTTATTTGTCTGCAGTTTCAACAAGTTATGTAGCTATCTTATAATTAAATAAAGCTGTTTCTGGTGTATTTTGAATTGGTTTGTGGCAGTAATGATGGATTCTATTAAATTCAGAATTAAGATTAGTTCCATACAGTTCTGTGCAGCAAAGTCTTGAGCCCTTCACTTCTTCATAAAGTCAATGAAACGATGTATAAATTATATAGATAGAAATTGGAACAAATAGAATTTACACAAAATCAGGGACTGGGCCGGAAAACTTACCAGAAATGAGAACCAATAAAGTTCTTCAGGAAGTCTGGAGAACTATTCCTCAAGACTTAAAAATAAATAAATAAATAAAAACAAGTAAGTCTGGCTGTTTGTAAGCAAAACAAAGAAGATGAAGAAATTAGGGGTGGCTCAAGACTTTTGCACAGTACTGTATGTAACTGTAGCTCTATCAACTCAAGCTGACCACTGTAGGAGAGTTGTGTGTGCATCCCAACCAAGGTCACATAGTGGCATATGACACAGAAATATTGAGCAATAAATACCACTGTGATTTTGCCGTCGTTCCCCAGTGTCATGACAGTGCTGCAGTTGGTGGCATTGAACTACAGCAACCAGAATTCAGCACAGCATACAAACATGGTCAGAGCGGACTCAGTCTCACAACTTAGATTACCTAATTATTGACTCTCGCCTGCACAAAATTTCACACTGCAGCCTACGCCATTTAAAATCTGATTGTCCGATTGGTTTATGGTGTAGTATACAAACTGTATGGGTACTTCCAGTCTTGCTAAGCCTTTATTTGAGTATCATATAGTGCTTACATTCATATTTCATGATGCCTACTATGGACAGAGAAACAGCACTGGGTAGCACTGATGTGGCCACAAAATGTGCTTAAATTAATGTTAAACTTATATTGGTTGTAGCTTATAATAAGTACTGCCTACTAAATGATGTCAATTATTCATTTAATATTAGTGACAGCCTCCTTATCCTGATCAGGGTCACGGTGGTCTGTAAACTATCCCAGGAACACTGGGGGTGAGGCAGGCCAGAATACACGCTAGATAAGATGCCAGAGTCAACTGCCGGGCCACACACATTCACAATTTTTGGACAGTGGGTGGAAACCATAACATGGAAGAAACGCATACACCTGGACCACAAGGCCAGCTGTCAATGACCAGCAATTTGTGCGTTAGTGTATTTTCAAGTAAAATATTTAATCAGCAATGCTTTCCATTTCTACACTCATCTGTTGGTCCAACTTTTTACTTCCTCCTTCAACATGTGTAAGAGAGTGGGGGCGTTTGAGTGGTGTTATGTGAGAAATGCATAAATTGCACATTTCGGCTTGAATGATATCCTAATTAATCAAGGTGCAAACAGCCCTAAATCGCCTTTTTGAAGTTTAACAGGAATTGGAATTATCCATTGATTGATTTTGTCCTCTATATAGCTCATATAGTTCTTTAACCATTTCTTTGTTGTTTTGAAAGTGTGTTTGGCTCATCATATTGTTTGAAAGCTCTTACTCAGTAAGGGTTAGCTCTTTCTCTGTAGTCAAGTCTGACTCCTGGCATAGGCAACCAGATTTGCCGATGAAATATTCAGGTATGTAGCAGAATTCTTGATGGAATCTTCACAGGAGCTCTTGAGCTATAATACCATATTTTAAACTGGTTATCAGGTGTTTTTTTTATCTGCAGTGCTAACTGAACTTGTAATGATGTGAGCACTTCAAATGTGCAGGCCATTTAGTTTATAAGCTCCTGCAGTGAAAGACTAATTGAAGCAATGCATCCACAAACAATAAATTAATACTTAGCTAATGCATTCATTGTAGTGAATAAAACATTGCAGAAGGTGCTGTTATATGTAAAGGCCAGCTGGTGTGACGCCACCCCAAGTGTTATTACCTGACGTTTAAGATCTATTCAAGAAGACTTAAAATATATCTTAAAAAGCTTATCTAAAGTGAAACTTAAGTTTATAATAAGTTTTCTAAAGGATACTTTTGCATAGGTTTTAATTATTATTATTATTATTATTATTATTATTATTATGTGTAAATGGATCAGCTTCCTCTGAGATCATCAGACATCTCAGGATTGATTGGATACCATCCAGTTTAAAAAGTAGCATAGTTCATGTTGCACAAAGCAAGGACTAACATCCTGAATCACCATCATTAAAGGTCACAAGGTTAATAGACTGATTCACAATGTTACTTGGATATACAAATTCCAGATCTAATCACAAAGGTCATCCCCGAGTCATCTGACCAATAATGCGTGCAAGGAGAGTTTACTGCCAGAGCCTTCAACTTCTCACCTCTTTTATCTAAAGTGATTGCTAGCAAGAAGGACGTTAGAGACACCAATCTTACTTGCTTCCTGGACTGTTTCTTGGGTTAATCCTACAGACAAAGAGCCCACTCAAATCCCTCTATCTGTGTTGAAAAGCAGATTTACTTGGTGAGGAATTCACAAAGCTGTTCCAACATTTAGAAAAAGTAGCAGTAAAAAGAACCAATTTCCTAACAGCCCTCTCTGGGCCACAAGCAGGTCTCTGTTGCCTGCTTCCCACAAACCTGTACAGTGTGTGCAGAATCACAGCAGCTCCTGTCATACGTGTTTACCAGCTGGCAGGGGCAGAATCAGACCCCTGTCTAGATGCTGCAGAGGTACAAATGGAAAGTGGTGGTTCTTTTCAGCTAAGGTGATTCTAGAGTTTTAACCTTTAGGCTCTCAGTATATGATGTACAAGCAGAGATGATGAATGAATGCAAATCAGGAATGCAAACAGACACAGTCACTTATATGAGTATGTGTTTGTGAGTAGCTAGTATGGTAACATTAAATAATCAGTGATTATGCATGCCCTTTTTTGTTGCCTGTATTTTTTGCTTCTCCATCCTGCTCTCTCACTCCTATTTCATTTCTTCTTTCACTGCAAACCCTTTTACCATGGTCATCCTTTATTAATCCTATTTTCTTTGCACATATATTCATTCATTAATTTTCTGTATTGCTTATTCTGTCCAGGGTGACAGGAAGCTCAAAGTCTATCCCAGGAGACTTCATGCACAAGGTGGGGTACACTAGGGGCAGGGTGCCAATCCATCGCTGGGCACATATGCACTCACACACTCATGCATGCACAGTGGGCAATTTGGGAATGCCATTTAGCCTAATCTGCATGTCTTTGGACTGTGGGAGGAAACCAGTGTACCCGGAGGAAACCCTCCAAGCACAGGGAGAACATCCAAACTTTGTGCAAAATATTACAGGATCATTCACCAACATCCTAAGAGTGTGCAAAATCATGCACTGAGCAGAGCAATGATTCTGGAAAGCTTTGCATTGGTTTAAACCATGCAGTAACAAAGTGCAGTCACAGAGGATTCTGGGGAGTGTTTGCACATACCTGACTTTTGCATTGCTTTTGTCAGCTTTCTTGCAAATGAGAAGAGAGTACAATATTAATGGGAGTTTAGTAAGCAAGAGACCATTTTAGAACGAATTAGATGAATAACAGGGTCTAGAACTGCCTACGATTATAAGCCTGGAACAACTCCCAGAATCAGCTATAGAAACAGCATCCTAGGGATTCGCTGATAAGGGATGAGAATGATGGTTAACCGCTGAGTTATAAATCCCTGAATTACATAGTCTAAGATCATTGATAATGAGCAAATGACACATTCATTGGACAATAACCCTGATTGTTTTCTGGGATTATTCAGTGACATTCAAACAGCATAAGCACACGTCTTGCAGCATGGTTATTTGTGGCTTCCCATTCGATATAGCATGGACTGTACTATAAGGAAGCCTGTCCCAAGTATAAGGAAAAATAAGTGGAGTTGTCTCTCCACTATCCAGTGGGAATACCCTCTCCAAAACTAGAAAATGTAGGCAAGGAACCCATTTTAATAAGCAGGATCCACAAGTGCAACTTAACAAAGCTGACATCACACTATTCACAAGCTCTGCCGCTCACCTACTTGGAAGGTCATGTGGAATATCCAGGTGGAATTCTGAGTGCACAGTGAATAGAAAGAAATCCATCAACAGGAATAAGACGAGGCTATGGCTTTGGAGGTCAGGATGCTTGACCTCTCAATAATAAGGAGTTTTCTGCCTTTGTTGGTTATACGTTTCTTTGTAAACATTAGAGATGGTGGGGGATGAAAATTCCAGGAGGATTTCATCCCATGAATAGAGTATATTGTGTCATTTATGATGCTCAGCTCTTGTCGGATGTGACTTGCTGTTATTAAAATTTTTGAAATACAAGATATACAATACATTAAAATCACTCACAAAATGAATCATAATAAATAATCTACATAATAATTAAAAAGTGTTTTACACATAATATAAGTGATTCACATATATGATTTAACAGAGACATTTTAATAGAACCGGATTATGGTTTGAATGGGTAGAAAGAGATTATTGTCAGTACAAACAGACATTTGCCAGCAAATTCAAATGTTTCAATTATCTTTACAAAATACAAAAATATGGATAAGACATTCAATGCTTTTGCGTGAATAATGTTTAATGCTCATAGAAAGACATTAAAATGCTAGCAAACCTGTCAAAATCCTTGCTACTATTTTCCCTATTAGCTACTGGGTCATGTCATGATTTGAATCATGTGTGACTGGAGTACATTCAGTGGGGAAAATTTAGTTTTCTGCAAGATTCGATTAGCTGATTGGCTAGGGCTCCATGCCAAGCACTCCCACTGTAGTAACACATGTATTGGGTGGTTCCATCATTATGAAGGTGACATTTGGATTCATAGTGATAAACAAAAATCATCAGATCATGCACAGGCTTAGCATCAGTAAATTCATTAGCACAATATTTTACGTAATCACTTCATCTAAAAACAAAAAGCTCCTCAAAATTTATATAAACATTTACGCCATGAAAATATATAGTATTCATCAGTGTTATGGATGTGGCATTAAATGGGCAAACTTTTATCAGAAACAACAAGATTTCTACAGACTATGTGAATTTTAAACACAGTTGCAGAAAGCCTTGTACCATGTACACTTGTACCATGAAAGAGATTTGAATTAACACAAAATGTGTAAATTTGAAAATGTTTGTAATAAAGTTTACATTTTTGGAATAAATTATTTAGGATAAGCTGGTGATGTGGCTGTGACGTGTCTGAATCAGTCATCTATAAACTATATAAAGAAAATATTGAACAACACATTTGAAAGTAGTTTATGATAAAATGATTAAATCAGCAATTGCTGACATTTTTGTCCTTGTCCTTTTTTCTCCCTCCTCTTTCTCTTTGAAGGTTTTTATCATTTGTGTGCTCCTTTGTGCTTTTTGATGCTCAGAATTGAACTCCTTTATTCATTCATTTATTTTCTATACCACTTATTCTATACAGGGTCATGGGAGGCCTGAAGCCTATCCCTGGATACTTGAGCATGAGGCTGGGTACATGGTCACAATCCATGGTAGTACACACACTCACACCAAAGTACCCAGAGAAAACCCACCAAGCCCATACTGTGTGTATGCAAACTTCATACACACAGAAGCGAATTCATGCAAGGTGCAGGTGCAAGGTCACAGTGCTAACCACAATGCCACTGTGTCACTTCCATGATGTGTGACTATCGGTAAGAACCCTATAAATTATGCCAACTTTTTCATATGTAAGGTTGATCTTTTATTGTTTGTTTGTTCATTCATTCATTCGTTCATCCTCTATGCCGCTTAATCTGTACAGGGTCGCAAGGGCCTTGGACACTATCCCAGGAAACTTTGTATATGAGGCAGGGTACACCATGGACAAGGGTGCCAATCCATTGCAGGACACACACACAAACTCTGAGCAATTTGGGAACGCCAATTAACTCCATATGTCTTTGGACTATGGGGGGAAACCAGGGTACCCAGAATAAACCAACCAAGCATAGGGAGAACATGCAAACTCCATACACATAGAAGAGAGGTAGAAATCAAACCCTTGATCCTGGAGATGCCCTCACACTACACCACTGCCACTTCCAGAATACTTTTACTGCTTAAACTGCTTTATTTTTATTGTTATTATACCTATTAGTATAATATATATTTTTTAATATTTAAAACAGCCAACAGGCAGTGTGCTGGATTAGGGGTTAGGACTGCCGTCTTGCACCTTTTGGGTCCAGGTTTGTTTTCCGCAACGGCTCTGTGTGCATGGAGTTTGCAATTTCTCCCTGTGCTTGTTAGGTTTCCTCCAGGTACTCTGGTTTCCTCCCACAGTCCAAAGACATGCAGATTAGGCTAATTAGCAATCCCATATTGCCTGTACTGTGTGAATGAGCGTGTGTGTGTGTGTGCCCTGCGATGGATTGGCACCATGTCCAGAGTGGAACCCGCCTCGTGCGCAAAGTCTCCTGGGATAGGTCCCGCGCGACCCTGTATACAGGATAAAGCGGTATAGATAGTGAGTGAGTGAATGAGTAAAACCGGCCAAAACACTGCACTAGGACCCAGGTGCCACCGTGAGGGGAGGATCGGCGCATCTTCACTGGGGCTGTTTAAACTGCAGTCGGGAGGATTCGTCAGAGAGGCTGCACGAGCACACTGGAAAATGTTCACGCTGGAAATGTCGAAGAATTTTAGATGACACTCCCGACATGGAGGGAAATAACGGGAAACGTGAGTAGTCTGTAGATACTCAAGCTAGCGTGCCACGTGCGTTGTGGTTGCATGTGCAAAAGCTTTCGAACAGGTGGCTTTAGATAAAGGTGGGTTAGGGTTGGTTATCAAGAAAGTTTTGATTCGTTTAGATCACAAGCGACTGCTGTGTCACAAATCGATAACGTGTCTAACATTAGGTGAAAAAAAGTTACTTTAGACTCGGGCTCAGCTGTCAGTTCTGCAAGGCGAGGTGTGTAACTAACTACGAGCTTTAAGTGCAGGGGTCGCTGCCTCAGTCCACCTGCAAATAGCGTCGCTCTTCTCTTATAGAACACGATCATGGTGAACAGTAAAATGCTGCTCATTGTTATTACAGTATGTATCCTAAGTCACTAAGGTAGGCCGGTTATCTCTCGTTTTAATGCAAGTTTTATTCACCCATAGAGAGAGAGAGAGAGAGAGAAACAGCCCTTGTATTTCAAAGTAGATCAAGAAAGAATCGTGTGACTTTACACACCTCACTTAAAATAAACCTGCTTGGCTGGGAGGGTGGGTGGGTGGAGTGGTCAGTTTCCCCTCAAACTTAGCTTAGGACACCACATTCCACTCTTGTATTTATAAAGATAAAAGCCTGTCTTTGTGAAGAGGGCGGTTCTAACAAGACGCCACATGCTGAAGCTTTGTGTATTTTAAACCCCTGGATGTGCTATGTTTTGGTAGCTGTGCTCTGAACAGACATGGCAAAATGTTGTCATTCTAATTTCTGCACTTCCATCAGCAAATAGCAAGTGTTTGTTTTTTGTTTAGATTTTTTTTGTCTGCCATCAGGACAATGTGTTGGTTCCTTTGGCATTTCTGTTTATTCCAAAATATCACTATATGCCTTGTGTGTGTGTGTGTGTGTGTGTGTGTGTGTGTGCGCGCGCGCGCATATATAACATTTTCTTCCAATTTTGTTGTTCATTTGTAGTTCGACTCATTCACCGAGTCAAAACAGACTTATTTCCTCCATGACCATGTCCACCCCATTTTAAGTAATTTAAACACTCCATACAAGTACATCCCTCATACAACACAAACACTAATTTGAAGGTCACACACCACATGAGTGTGGTCAAGCAGCTCTCACCCCCCCCCCCCCCCCCCCCTTACTATCTGCTTCATTCACAGCACTGTTTGGTGATACATTGCACATTTCCTGCTTTTTCCTTCTCTGGAATATCTGGAGTTCAGTCTGGCTAATGCAATTTTTTAGACTCTATAGATTGAGGCTGTTTCTACAAACACTATAGAGAGAAAGAAATCTGCAGGTCAGCATGTTGTTCCTTGCATCGCATAGCCTTGCATCTGCTCTTTTACTTTAGCAAAAATTTGTTGTGGATCATTAAACAATGAGCATGCTGTCTTAAATGAGTGTATCAGGTAGGCGTAAAAGGGAACAGCTTTCCCTATGGAGCTTTTTCATGTGTGGGATCGTCTTTTTATTTGTAAAAGCTGATCTGAATCATATGTATTGTTTTCTTGGTCTTTCCCTTTCAGCATATGGAAGAGTTTATAAGTGTCAAGAAACAAACATCTCCTGTCTTAAAAATTCTAATAACACATGAATCAGATGTGAATGCTGCTTCTTCACCCTCCAGTCTACCATTTTTTTATTTGACAGTGGTGTGATTGAATGCCCAGTGTTTTATTTAATGTAACACTAAATCAGAGTAAGAGTGTTTTATGTCTTTGTGCAAGACAGGGCCTGTCGTGATTGTAACAAGATTTAGATGTGAACTGTAGTACAACAAAAGTTGCTCAAACCCTGCCATTGGTTGTTTTTAATTCTGAGATTGAGATTTATTTATACACAACCTAGGGTAACTTTGTGCTGTACTGTAACATTGTTCTTTCAGTCATTTCTCGATGTGCTAACACTCACCCACTTGTACTTTGTTGTTTCTGTGGGTTGCATTGATGCAGTATTACAGCCCTACTCTATCCAAGACCAGACAATAAAGAGAAACTCCAGCTGGTTGCTTGGTGCAAGGCAAGAGTGGACCTTTTTTAGATTTCAGGTCTTTTTAAACCAAACTGGTCGATAATATCCACAATGCACCTGCAGTGGGTGGGAGGGTCTGCAAATCTCATGTGATTTATGAATGCTGCTTTAGACAGTCTGACCTGTAAAGCTACAACCGGGGAGCAATGATCTAAACATGATTTTTAGGGGGTGTATATGAAGGCGAGGCCAGAGGAAACCCACTGGCTTTTTAAAAGTACCTGAGTGTTTATGAACTACAGACATGATTTATTACATCTTTTTGTGACATAAATGGCTCCTTTTAATAGCTCATGTAGTGGTGTTAAAACAGGATGTCCTTATACTTTCTAGACATTCTTCTTGGCTGAAGCTTCCTATTTGAGCTGATATATTAGGAGAGGGTAAGGGTCAGGACTGCACCCTAGTGAGGGGAATTCTGCTTTCTCTGACGTTGCTACATACACACACAGTCCTATTGACATTTTTTCCATGAATATTCCCAGACAAAACCTCTAGTCTTTGTGTAGCCACAATGTCAAATGGCTACACAGGCTTAACACTGTTAGTGGAACACTGTAGTACTTCACAGTGAAAGAAGCAATGGCCAATAGAAGGCATAGCTGCAGAGTGAAATCATAGGGATTTTGTAGAATATGAAATATTAATTTGGCTGACAGAATAAAGGCTCATTTTTGTCTAGGGATTGCTGACTTACCCTGTTCATGTCATATTAGGGGAGACCGTAGAAGATTGCTAAGCACTGCTGGTTTAGTTGATGATGGGTTACTAACCTCCGTAACCTCCTGCATCACCAGTTTCCACATCCTTTCATCTCCTGACATTAACTTTAACAGCTTGAATTAAAGGTATCATAATACTATAATAAAATGATGGCAAATTCCACACTACTTAAAATGTAAATATGGCTAAGTGTATACTACATTATCAGCAATTTATGTATAAAGAAAGCAATATCTTCACTGATTCCTTTACCTCTATAGATTCAGGTCACTTATGTGTCATACTTGGGGAATTCCCACTGTTCTTAAGTTTCATTGCTGGGAAGACATGCAGAAAGATTGTGATAAGACCTTGATGTTAACATAACAAAAACATGGAGCTTGTCCTGTTACTGAGACACCACAAAGCCAAGCATGTCAGAAAACTTACAGGAAAAGCTTTATGTCTGACTGTAAAATGTAGACCGTGGAGACTCCTTCCTTAAACAGAAAATGTCACCATATTTTTAAGTTGTTGATATAGGCATGATGACATGGCAGGAGCACTGTCTGGGCTGTTGTTATAGAAATTAATGAACGTGTTCTAAAGAATTAAAGTCAAGAATTCAACAGTGCAGTGGTTTAAATGTGTGAGAATTGTACCATACTGAACTCTTTTGGGGATTTTTGGTCCTTTCGAGTCCTGATGATAAAATCGCTCATAAACACTGGCCTGAAAAAGTTTCTAAAAAGATGCCGGTGCATGTTATGCTTTTGTGTCTGTCATGAAGAAGTGTTGTATTAGTGGCTTAGGATTACTGCTTAATCAGGAAATCTACTACTGAGGCCCTCTAGTGGCTGAAATAATGAATTGCCAATAACTACCAGAAGGACTATTTTTGCTTAAATGGCTGAGCCATAGATAAATTAATATTAAAAATATATGTTTATATTATTTATCTTATTCAGCCCCTTGACAACTTCTTATGCCTGAAAGTTTGCATAAAGCTCTCTTTTGATGGTGTTCATACTGATTAAGACACATACAGTATATGTACTATGCAGTACAATAAATGTGCAGTAATAAGAGTCCAGGTAGTAGTGGCTCCCTGGGCCACAAAAATGACAGGGAGGGGAGATCAAAGCTCTTTGCACCCTCCTGAGCAAAGAATGGCTTTCAGAACTAATTGATGCAGGTGAGTCGGAGTTTGGCATATTAACATGGAAGAGTCTTTAAGGAACTAAAATTATCGAGGAGCACCATCCTTGTTACCGACAAGCATTAGTGGCATGTTAAATTAACGATGACCATTAAATATATATGTATATGAATGTCATGTCATGTATTAGAGATGCATCTCCAAAGTCATTTTCATCCTCCTTCAGATTTATGTTAATGCAGCCACATTTAAGCAGTTAAACAACTTGTACTTGCTAACCTAATTCTCCTATTCTAATTTTTCCATGTTTCTCTGTTTTCTGTACCGTTTGTGCATTGGTGCTTTACTTTGCTAACCTGAAGCATGTTTCCTGAATCATAAAGCAGCAGGAGTGACTGGTACTTTCCTTTCCCCACAAACTTTAAGAATGTTTAGGTTGAGCCCAGAGACCTGTATAAGCCTGCTTACTTCAGTGTTTGTGCTTAGAGCTAAAAGGAGTCATGGACTAACTGCTACTCATTCATTAATCTGGTGACACTGCATACACATAAAAAGCCAAATGTATGTCACCATCAGGGTAGACCAAAAAAAAACGTCATCTGTATGTCTTATACCTCATAACTTTGTTTTGCATTAAGCCTAGAATTTAAAAGAACTACTTTCACAAACTAATGTTTAAAAGTAAGTAGGTTGGATGATAGAACAACGATGATATACACTGCAACAGACACTTCTTCAATAACAAGGTCTCGTTTCAGTTTGGCCTTCGTGGTGTATGCAGTCAGCCGAGACAGTGTACTCTACGGCCCCCCGAAATAAAACACACCCAACAACAGACGCGGTGTGGAATGCAAGGAAGAAGAGGAGGACAGAAAGAGAGGGGAAAATTGTCAGTAAAAAAGAACAGGTTAGCTCGATGGCAGTTTTTTGATCTTTGTGCGGGATCAAATCACAACTGTGTGTAAATTATAACCATACCCAGGAATACAACAAATAAACAATCGATAATTACATTTTTGACATATCACCAGCCCTAATAGTCAGTAGAGTGAATGGTTGGGTATGAATAAAAAAAGGGGGGGAAATACTAGTTAATGCAGTGGAGCAGAAAGAAAACATCCAGATGTGTGAATGATATAAACCATGTTTTCCCCTTTTATATAGCTATTCAGCCAGTTATATAGACAGTTATTTTCATTTATTGATCTCATTTATTTTTTCTTTAGCAGGGCCTACATGAAAATTGTCATCACCGACTTGCATAAAGAAACAAATAACCTCAGGTGACAAAAACATAGACAGAAGGATAGACAAACATACACAATAGATTTCAGTATGTGTTTTTTTTTTTCCTCTTTTCAAAAAATAAACCAACATTCAAAAGCCTATCTGGGGGGAAAATAACTGCAGATTAAAATTCAGTAAGACAGAACCAACATTTGCAGTAATAACTTAATATTTTCTGTAGGAGTTGACCAGTCTCACACATCACTCTAAAAGCATTGTTGACCACTTTTGCTTACAGCATTGCCTCGGTTTAATGATGTTTTGAAGGTATTCATTTATTAACAGCGCTCTGATCCCACCACAGCATCTCAGTGGGGTTGAAGTCAGGACTTTCCATCTGTACAATTTCTCTTCCTAGTTTGTGTCAATTTGCTGTTGTGTGTCCCACTTTCAGCTCAGCCTAAGCTGCTGGTCACATGGCCTCACATTTATCTAAAACACATTTTAATATAAAAGAGGTGTTTATCATTGTCTCAATGACTGCAAGTTTCTCGTTACAAAGCATACTTAAAATCACCATCCTTCATCCACTATGCTTGAAAACGTGTATGAGGTGTTTTTCACTAAAGGATATTGTTTCAGGACGTTTGTGGTTTGTTCAGATGCAACTTTGCAAACCTAAGTTGTGCTGATGTATTCCTTTTGGAGAGAAGGGGATTTTAGCCTCCTTCCACTTAAGCCTTATTTGGCTTTTTTTTTTAAAGATTGTGCTAACATAAACATGTACTGTGCTTATAGCAGCAAGGGGTAGCTCAGTGATTAAGGCATTGGACTATGGTTCAGAAGGTCCCAGGTTCAAAGCCCACGACCACCAAGTTACCTGTGTGTGTGTGTGTGTGTGTGTAATATTTAAAAAAGTAAGCCGCTCTGGATAAGGGCACAATAGTCTAAATGTAGGTCACATAGTGTAATCCTTTATATTGTTTTTTTTTTTTTTTGGAAAATTACATTGGTCTGTAAAAAAAGGAAAAGCACATCCACTTGATTTGTCCATTGTTTGTGACACTATTGCAGTTAGGTGTTAAGAACCTCCTCCCCTCCTCCAACTTTGAGCTGATCCAGTCCAGAGCTGGATTTGCAGAAATACTGAAGCTGTTTTGACCGTCCATGACTGTTCCTGTTTCACCAAGTTTATATTTTAAATTACTGTTCGTTAAGTTTATTTGATGTTAGACAAACTTCGAGGCTAATGGTAGCTTTTTTAGCAGACTTACTCAGCACGGAACATCTGTGTTCTCAGTGATTAAAATGAATCGGACTTTGGGGTCAAGTGTTACCTGAAATGATCCCGGGGCCCTAATGTGAAAGTGCCCCAATCAGCAAGAACGTAACTTAAGAACTGTTCCTGAGACCACCCTTTCAAGATACAGCATTCTTGAGCGTGGATCGAATCAAATATTGATGCAATCGTACGTACCTGAGAACGGAAGCTGATCACCGTTTAGACGCGATGTCATGAGCGCTGTCTCTTTCCTCTGAAATCTCATTGTGCCCAAAGCATGCACCAACCTCATCCTCTAACCTATCTGAATTTATAGCTGATAAAGTAGGAATAGTAGAGCATCGCTCTTGGCATTTTTCCAAATTTGCACTAAAATCGATATTAGGCATAGCATGAACATTAACTTGCTTATCTTCTTCTCTCGTGTTTACTGGCGGCTCTCAAACCAAGTAGGTGCATACTGCCATGTTCAGTATCGGAGGAAAATAGGCAAGCCTGCTTGAGAATGGTGCATTTTATTTGTAACACCTGGCTGCTACTTAGTCTTTTAATCATTGTGGAAGTAGGAAGGGTGTACTTATTTTTTCAACCCAGTTTCTAAATGTTGGTTTACATTATGGGTGAAAACATGGATTCACATTGAAAACCGTAGGGTTTTTAGACTGCAACTTTTAATCCAATTTATCCATTTAACTTTAAGAGCCACTTCATCATTGCTAGTTAGGGCTGTGTTGGACCCTTTGCCTCCGCCATAATTTGGATAAAACCTTGGATAGGAAGCTAGTCCATCGCAGGGTACAGCACACACACCCACTCGGAAATGTGTTCACACCTACAGGAGATTTATCCTACACTCATTCACACCTGCTGGTGATCTACCTACCTGCAGGGTTTTAGAGAGGCCAAATGAAACTGTAGAGCATTTTCAAGTTGGAGTTTAATTCCATGGGTATGTGGCTTTTAAGTTATTTGACCTAAAAA